>CACVCL010022194.1:0-46542 GCA_902729485.2 Mus minutoides | reverse complement strand
GACAGAAATGAATCACTGTTTTATTTTGGGTCTCAAACCACTGTGAGGCTTTTAGTGTGAATCTCTCAATTGCAGCAGCCCACTAGGAATCATAACTAACAATTTACCTTTATTATGTGAATATTTTATAATTTAGCCACAGCTTGTCATATTTTAAAGCAGTGTGCGTGTGTGTGTGTGTGTGTGTGTGTGTGTGTGTATGTGTGTGTGTGTGTGTGTGTGTGTGTGTGTGTGTGTGTGTGTGTGTTTGTATTTAAGGACTGGAAATTAAAAAAATCAAAAATGATGTAAAACATTAGAAACTGGGCTATTCTCTCTCCATAGTCGTCAGAAATATACCAATGCCTGCCCCACCCTAGGATACTAATTTTAATTACAAATGGTTTTGCCAACATCTCCCCATCTACTCTGTCTATGTGTACATTGTCCCCTTTCACCTTTTATCTCAAACAATGAGATTTCTTCTTCCAACAAAATTTAGTGAAATGTAAATACTGAGCTTAGTTATGTCAACATCACACAGAAAACAAAGACACTCAAATATGTCAGGGGCCACACAACTCTTCCTTAAAGGAGAAATTCTAGGCTAAATTAAACCCAACGAAGCAAAACAAAAGGATGAAGTCTGACCCAGAGTAGATAATGACTAGTACACATAAGGGTAAAATAGAGTTAAATTCTCTGCAGAGAGCTATGGCCTCTCACTGTATGTGTGGATTTTTACAATGGGGCAATGTTTCTGTGTTTGGACAATGAAATTCCCTCTAGGATCTACCCATTCATCTAATTTAATAGGCATTCATTGATCATGAATGGGCATCTTTGTGGACAGACTTAATGCCAAGTTTTAGTCAAAACCATCTCTCCAGATTTCTTCCTTCTTTTTGAATTTGTCCAGAGTTGGCAAAAAAAAAAAAAAAAAGTGCAAAATCACTTTCTCTGTGTGACCACTTCAGGCCTATTCTTATTGGTGCCACATTCACTAGGGCCAACTCCAACCACTGATTTAATTGGTATTTAAATAGTCATAGAAAAACCAGAGACATCAGGGTTCACTTAAAAAAAACAGTGATGCCTCGAATTTCACACTACACATTCTCAGTGAAGTTGTTCTACTTTCTGATCAGCAACTTTTTGACACAGAATATAGTAAATTGATTTTTCAAAAGCCTTGTGGCATGTAAATATTCTAATATAACATCCCTTTTAGCTGATATGGAGCTAGAAGTGCAAAGAGGTAAATCGAGTGTACTAATGTTAGAATGGGCTAATATATGGTCAAGATTGCAGAAATCAGGACCCTGATTGTCTCTACAGGGCACTTCCCTCTAGTTTCCACTCAATAGCATGGAACATCACCATTAACAAGTTGAATTATTTCAAATTATATGTTCTTTGTGGTGAAAAGTAATAGAACATTGTAATATTGTGTAGCCAGAAAAGCCACACTTGGCAGAGGGAAAGTTTCAGACTGGGGATCCACTAATCTACACTGTAGCCATAACTCTGACAGTGGTTTACTGTTGACTTAGGTAATCTAGGCAATTTAAAAGCTAAAGGGTTCAGGGACTGGATAATACTCTCACGGGTACCAAACAGCTCTTAGTTTTATAATTCTATAATTGGTAAAGAGATCCCTGAACATCCTGACCTTTGCTTTGCAGTTTGAACTGAAGTTTACCCATAAGCATAATCTTTCTTGTTTTCCTATTATCATACTACCTGCTATTTAAATATTTAAAAAAAGTAGTGTAGAAAGAGAAAATCATCCCAAACCAATGACTGCCTCATTAGTAATGTCTTCCACCTGAAACTCCCACACCAAGACCTATGCCAAGAGCCATGAAGTGCAGTCCTAATCTAGCTCAGATCCCCCTTCTAAGAATGACAAGCAAACAGTTTCCTCCACCCAGTATATTCACTGTTTCCTAGAGGCATACACCATTCCCTAACTCCTCCCAGTGTGTCCAACCAATGGTACAAGATAACCATGAATGTAGCCCAACACATCAGTAGATGACAATGTCATCCTGAAAGGCCCAATGTTTAGTCACTCTTGTCAGACATTTGCTGATGTGTCAGTATCTTCTTTGTTTCTATCCTCTTACTTTTGCCTTCAGAGCTCAACTTGAATTCCAGCTGTGTAGCACAGCAGCTGCCCACTCTTCTGTTTGATCCATAACCACTTGGCACGTAACTTCGGTGAATGCCCGCTATCCAAACTAGATCAAAGGCTATTCCCTACAGGAAGTAGGACAGACCTATTTTTATACCTAGTGTGATAGCCTACACATAGCAGGTGCTCAATAAATATTTGCTGTTGATTATGACAGTGGTTCCTAGGGATGACAAAGGGAAGAAAATATGAGAAGAAGTTATTGGTGAAGCATGCAACCATAAAGAGGGGACATAATATGACCTGACCGTAGAAATTGGATAAGGGTATTAACAGAAATGGTGATAAATTGCATGTATTTGTTTCCCATCACCTTAATGTATAATTTTGAAAATTTTCCTAAAATCTAGAATATATTTTTATTATACAAAATGAGTTACTGACAACCTGAGAATAAGTAATCACATATGTATTGATAATAAATTTATAAATGCATTCCTGGTAACTTTTACTGTAATTTTTCAAGTATTTATAAAAATAAATTTTCGATCTGGTTTTGCTGCTGAGCAGGTCTTCCTTCCACAAGTCAGGGGCTTCTTTCTTACCACAGACTTGGCAGTGGAGAGGCTGAGAGCACGCAGTCTGTTTTATTTGCTCTAACAAGAGTAGCCATATTGTCTAGTTATTTCAGAACTTCTCTCTGTTCTGATATAAATACTTTCTAAAACACAAACTTCTAAGAGGTCCAGTTATTTTCTTGGGTTAACTTTCCCCATCTAATGAAACAATAGCAGCTTCCAGTCATTGGGAGGAATCTGGCTTGGTGTTTCCCAACTCAGATAATCTCCTTAGAAATTCGGAGACACATACACAGAAGCACCTCACAGAGATTTAAATGCTATTGTTTAAGAGGGGTGTACGTGCATGTGCAATTCTTATGTACCAGCTGACTGTGGTGAGTGGCACATTTAGCAAAGAATAGTCTGGATCACCCTAATTTTATTTCTCGGGCTTTCTAGTGCAGATGGCTTATTTCCTTAGATGTGACTTTCGAAGGGAATCCTCATTGAATTACCCAACTATGAGGCTAAATTTAGTCACTCCCTGTCAAAGAAAGATTTACAAGGGTTGTTCTATGGATATATTCTATGGTTATTCTCCTAACTGGCAAATTTGTAATGTTTAAGACCTACGAATGAGTATGAATTGGGCAGGATCTTGCTTCAGCGAGGCACAAGACATTTAGAGGCCATCTTGCTAGCATCCCGTAGACAGATAGGTGAAATATATAACTCCCTGATTTCATGGCTCTTAAGCTTCAGAAATTAAAACTTACATTGAAACTTGTGTCCATAAAGAAATATAGGTGAAAATGAATCTCTGAGAATCAGCCCACTCTGGTTATTAGAGCATCCTTGGTAGTTCTAGTGGAGATACAGTGTATGCAGAAGAAGACTGGACCGTTGTGAAGCAAGTGCAACAAGCACTGTGCTGTGAAAAGCCACTTGAAGAGAAGTTTGCTAGCAAGCACACCTACTCTCGGAGCCTTTCTTCTCATAGTGGTTTCCAACAAGATGCTCTGTCTAAAATCTCTCCCATCTTCTTCAAGAAAACATCATTTTCATCCATCTCCATGAGTGCAGATAAGAATTTAGGGAAATGATCCCTAAAATGCCTCATCCAGCTACTGAATAGCTAACCAAGACCTAGTTTCCTTCAGGTAGAAATTCAATTACTTGATTTTCAGTTTCTACCAGCATTAGAATTCTACTTTATAAATAGCCAAACAAACTTTAAATCAAGCTACATAAGACTTTAAAAAAAAGTCCAAACTATACTTACTTCTTTGGTTTGCAATTTATTCATCAGTTAAGCACCCTGATTTCATTTACCTGCTACCTCCCATGCAATGGAGAAAGAATCTCAAACTCTCACTGTTTGTGACCTTTTCATTTCCCCAGTAAATGCAATACCTTCAAAATTAAAAGTTTTGGCTCTTCATACATTGGTTAAATTCAACAATGTCACCATTGAACTGATTCTGAACAACATGTTATCAAAACTTAGAGCATATAGTTACAAGAACTCAACGTGATAATGGGGCACTAGAAAATGTCTTCCAAAGCTTCAACGTGCCCAAATAAAAAGCAAAAGCACGTCTTTCCATGTTGGAGTTTTCAATGTTATTGGGACATTTTTTTTTTGCTATAGGTTATTGGAAATGTGTTTGTAGCAAATATTTATACAGTTTGAAAATTCTAGGAGTTAATGAAATGGTGTGTATGGAGAAGACTATATAAAAATTTTGACCTTGTAACTCAATTTTTAAAAAGTGATAATTAGAGGAGTGGTTTTCATGGTCTGACTTTTATCTTGTGAGATGTACTGTGTGGAAGACAAAATTGAAAGCTGCTATCTTCTTTGGTCATTATAACAGTGATAAAATGTTATCCCTGGTAGACTCTCAGCTTACTTAGATATAATGATATGTTCTAAACCCACCCTATCCAATTCAAGTTAAGTTTGTACCACAAACTTTTTAGGTAAGATGGATTTTCTAAATTTCTAAAGGTTTATTCTATTTTTATTAATTTAAATCATAAGTATGTGTGGGTGCTGGAGTGGGAAGGTGGATTGTACATTCACATGAGTTAACAGGGCCAGAGGAACTGTATCCTCCTTTATCTAGGGTTACAGATACTTTTAAGCCACCCAGAATGCTGGGAACTGGCAAATTATCTGAGGTCTTCTGCAAGGGCAGTATGTGGCTACACTGCTTGCATCTCCCAAAGCCCCAGTTGATTTTGAATGATTCTGCCCTCTACCAACAAGTGTAACTCTACTATAGCCAAAGCAAACAATACCACCCATGAGTTTGAATTTTCAACCAAATCTACAACTACCACATTTACAATTCTGTTGACTATTTCAACTTCAACTGAATTAATTTTCACTTTTCCCTTTATCCCCAGAGTGGATAAATAACCAACTGTTTTTTTTCCTACTTGAATCAGCTAATGACATCTAAAACAGAGCCAGTGAATATTTATAAAATTCTACTTCTAAAAGGATTAACACATTAATAGTTCTAGCTTCACGTTTTGCACAAGAAATAAAGAAATGAACAAGCTAAGCTACTTTGAGTGAACAACCATTATTCCAAGTGAGAAGGCAGGTCCCACAGAGTAATCTCCAAGCACTTTCCACAGCTGCTTGTATGACGTCATCTTGAACACCTCCTGGATTCTGAAATAACTGCTTACTTCTCGATTCATTTCTGATGCTCCATCATCACCTTTGTGTCTTGGATTTGCGTATGTGCATATGGTTTCTGGTACCATTGCAATCCACTCAGCAGATAGTAAATATCAATACATATTTTGTATGTCTCCCCCTAATTTTCAGTCACTGAAGAAGTGAAAGAGTCCATGAAAATTGCTTTCAAGCCATGAGGAGTGGTAGTAGCTCACTGACAATCCTAGTATTTGGGAGGCTAAGGCAGAGAATGAATGCAAGTTTGAGGCTACATAGCGAATTTCAAGTTCATGGTACACCGGGCCATAAAGTGAGACCACATCTAAAAAAATGAAAGAATGAAGGAGGAAGAAGAAGAGAGAGAAGCTTTTAAAGCTCATTGGTATGTGGCAGGCTTATTTAAAAATATTTTAAGTGTTAAAAACAAAGAGTGGAGTAAGTCAAACTCAGACTTTTGCATTGTCTAAATAGGTACTCCCATGACATTGGAACAAGATTTGCAAGTTTTAAAATGAGTCTTAAGTGTGAGCATGACCGACATATTCTCTCTCTCTCTCTCTCTCTCTCTCTCTCTCTCTCTCTCTTTCTCTTCCTCCTCTCCTCCCTCTCTCTCCTTTGACCTCTCCCTCTCTCTATCTCTCTGTTCTGTCTTTGTATGTGTGTGTTTGTGTTTATGTCTGTAACTTAAAAAAAAACAAAAAACAAAAACATAAACAATGGCTGTGACCATGTACCATTCAGGCTCTAAGTTTTCTCTGCTATCTGTGAAATAATTGTAAGGGAATACGACAAGTGCCCAGCTGTAGTTTATATCTTCAGGAAATAAGCAAATCAGCACACTAGAACTTTAGACCATTTGGAGTAAGATTGATATACACCATCTCAGAATTCCCCAACTCTATCTTATCTGTACCTAATATTTAGTTTACTATGGCCGGCAAATTTGGAGCCTGCTGGCTTTGTGCATCTTGAATACTTGGGTCACAGGTCAGCTGACTGGAAAAATCACATGTCCAGCAGGGACAGCTAAGTCAAGCACTTCCTCTACGAAAGCACATAGCCTTTAGCACTGGCCATTCACTTGTTTCCTGGAAGGCTGGCATTTATGAAAGATCAGGAAAGGCTGGGAAAACAGAAGCAAGTAATCACTTTTTATCCTTCAGCTTCACTCGTTAGAGATAGGACCAAGCTCACTACATTGGCAACTCACACCTCCAAGGGAGATCATGTACAAGCCAATATAATTTATTCTTTAGAGAACATTGAGGACAATTGTTTAAAAATAAATAAATACATCAGAAAAAATTCAAGATGTGGACACATAGCAGGATTGTCCTTGGAAAACCAGGATAAATAGGAAATATCCATATGCAGACAAACATGAATAGAAATATATAGAATGTTAGGCCTTAAAAGGAAATAGGCTAAGCTCTATATGTCAAGGGGGGAGAGACAGAGAGAGAGAGAGAGAATGAATGAATGCAGATTTGGGTTTTCTCTTTAATTATAATTAGCAATTTATTTATCTATTTATTTATTTATTTATTTATTTATTTATTTATTTAGAATTCATATTACATCCTGCTCACTGCCCCCTTCCTGGACAACCCCTCCCAGAGTCCTGCCCCCATGCCCCTCTCTTACTCTGATAAGATGAGGAACCCCTCTGGGTATCCCCCACCCTGGCATTTCCAGTCTCTGAGAAGCTAGGCACTTCCTCTCCCACTGACACCAGACGAGGCAGCCTAGCTAGAAGCTGTTCCCTGCTTTTGGGACCAGTTGTTTGAGACCCACATGAAGACAAAGCTGGACATCTGTTTCATTTGTGTGGGGAAGTCTAGGCCCAGCCTCTGTTTTTTGGTTGGTGGTTCAGTCTCTGAGATCCCCAAGGGTCCAGGTTAGCTGATTCTGTTGGTTTTCCTATAGAGTTTCCATGCCCTTAGGGGCTGAAATCCTTCCTCTTATTCTTCCATACTGAAAGGATCATATTACTATAGGTCTTTGAGAAGTGAATTATTTTCATATTCTATAGGAAGATATTATCATTCAGAAGTATTAAAATATATCCTTCACCTGTCATGTGGTATTGAACAAGATGGCATTTTCCAAACAAAACAACTATATCCTCATATAATAGCCACTTAATAGCATTATGAAATAAATGTACCAAACATTAGTCAAACTTCTCTTAATGGCACAGCAAATCATTCCACTGCAACAGTTTGTTCTTAAAATAATGGTCTATTTTGCATGTTTTCCCCCTATAAAATTCTAAGATAGGGTCAGAGTTTTTGCTTTGAATTCTATTATCCACACAGTCCTGGACTGCCATACTCTTTACATAAATATCAAAACTAGGTTTGGAGTTAGTGCTTTATTACCTATAAAAAGAAATAGTTATCTTTTATCTTTTGCTAATCTTTTTTATTATTATTAGATATTTTCTTTATTTACATTTCAAATGCTATCCTGAAAGTCCCTTATACACTCCTCCCTCCCTGCTACTTAACCCACCCACTGCCACTTCCTGGCCCTGGCATTCCCCTGTACTGGGGCATATAATCTTCACAAGACCAAGGGCCTCTCTTCCCATTGACGCCCAACTAGGCCATCTACTGCTACACATGCAGCTAAAGACATAGCTCTGAGGGGTACTGGTTAGTTCATATTGTTGTTCCTCCCATAGGGTTGAAGACCCCTTCAGCTCCTTGGGTACTTTCTCTAGCTCCTCCATTTGGGGCCCTGTGTTCCATCCAATAGATGACTGTGAGCATCCACTTCTGTATTTGCCAGGCACTGGCATAGCCTCACAAAAGACAGCAATATCAGGGTCCTGTCAGCAAAATCTTGCTGGCATATGCAATAGTGTCTAAGTTTGGCTGTTTATGCAATGGATCCCTGGGTGGGGCATTCTCTGGATGTTCCTTCCTTCTGTCTCAGCTCCAAACTTTGTCTCTATAACTTCCTCCATGGGTATTTTGTTCCCCATTCTAAGTAAGAACAGTTCGGTCTTCCTTCTTGAGTTTCATGTCTTTTGAAAATTGTATCTTGGGTATTCTGAGCTTCTGGGCTAATATCCACTTATCAGTGAGTGCATATCATGTGTGTTCTTTTGTGATTGGGTTACCTCACTCAGGATGATATCCTCCAGATCCATCCATTTGCCTGAGAATTTCATAAATTTATTTTTTTAATAGCTGAGTAGTACTCCATTGTATAAATGTAACACATTTTCTCCATCCAAAGAAATAGCTATCTTATAGCGGGCAGTTCTCTCATTTTTTTAAATCATGTGTTCGCAACTGTGGGCTCACTGTCAGAAATCAGTGAATGTTGTGTAATGACTTCTCTGTCAGGTTTCCTTCTTAGAGATAAGTGAAACTAACACACACTCTGCCCTTGCTGATGGGCGCATTATGTTTATTATCGACCCATTCTCTTCAATGCTCCACATGAAAGCTTGGTGGTATGTCGTTCCAAGTCAGATGGAGAGGAAATAGGCGGCAACCCAAGTCAGGCTTGCTATACCTAACACTATTTCTCCCCAGCCATTCTACTTCATATAGCTGACTTCTCTATTTTCAATCTTGTCTGTAGTCCCACGTGGAAATCTTACATGCATAATACTAACTACAAAAGTTTTAATATCAAATTGCTATTAGGTTGAAAACTTATGATTGCCAATGTCTTTAGTGCTTTCAAAATCAGACATTGATTTAGAATGTAAAAAAAAAGCTTTTGCAAACTGATCTTTCTGGGAGATTGGGCCTTCTTGATTTCCTAATTAATTGAAATGCTGGCAGGAATGGTTCTGGTTTGGCTTTGGAATGTATGGAGAAGTGAGTACTCTGTGATCCCCAGAGGCCCAGAAATGGGAACTGGCCAAAACTGCCACTTTGAAACATCCCCAATCCACTGCTCTGATTAATAGTCAGATTCGTGTGAAGACACTGGGATTCTCCCTTGGACCCATAGTATAAATAGGTGGTACACCTGGTGGTGAGTATGGTTAACACTGTCAGTAATAGATAGACATATAAATGGTGGTCATAATGGCCACAGTGAGAGGCTGAATTAGGACATGTCAATGGTATCCATGGATACTGCCTCTTGTGGGCAAGTTTTTTTTTTTTTTTTCCTAAACTCTGACTCTTTTTTTTTTTATTATTATTGGCTGATCAGCTCTTTATTAAGCAATCAGACGTAATGAAAACAATTTTTAGACAAATTGAGACAGAATGATTGACAATGCCAGCGTCCAGACTGCAGCCACAGCTCTGGGCACAGTAATCAGCAGCTGAATGAACAGTGCACACAACCATCTCCCAATATTTCCCATTTTAGGCCAATAGAGGCTCTTTCTCTTATGTTCATAAACTATATACAATAAGAACAATTATGAAAACTGTCAGGCAAAAATTACATTCATAATGTCCAGGCCATTTGTATTTGGCAATGTTGGAGAAAGTATTCTACTATGTATTTTGAGTTCAAAGTCCTGTACTTAAATCATTTTCTATCATAATGTACATTTATCAACCTATAAATATCCTCTTAGACTTTAAAACATTTTAAATGCTAAATAACTGAAGCTTAATTGTGAGACTGTAACTATCTAGTCTTCAGCCCCATCAGAGACCTGAGAAGGACACATATAACCTGAGTAAACAGGAAGTGCAGAGCAAGCAGCTCCCAAAGCTGTAGAAATGATGGAGGTTGCTGGATACTGAACAGTCATCCAAAGTTTCATTGCATTATTGGAGCATCATCTTTGGCCTTCTGCTCCAAGATAGGACAGACTTTCTCTGAAGCAGGAATTATAAAGGACTTGCCCACCTTGTCCTTGCATAGTTCAGCAGTCAACTTTTTCCGTATCCTGCTTGTTGTGGGCAAGTTTTTAATCACATGCCTCCCAGTGAGCTTTGGCCATTTTGTATCATTAAATAAATAAATAAATAAATAAATAAATAAATAAATAAAAACTGCATCATCCAAAAACACTTAAGATTCATGGTATATATGATAGGCTAGACAAAACCAAAAGTGGAGTCAGATTGTGATGCCTGAGTTCTATTTTTCCTGGAGAACATGTCTATTTTAATTGTGTGCCATTTGTTTTCTTTCAGTAATAAATCTTTGGATGCTATTTCTGCATGTTCTATTTGAAGACGATGTATTTCTCTTACAAAGAATAATTTCATCTCAGAGATACCAGCAGTTTTAATTGTGAGTTCTTATTCAATACATGAACTTTTAGGTGTGTGTGTGTGTGTGTGTGTGTGTGTGCGTGTGTGTGTGTGTGTATGTGTGTTTGTGTGTGTGTGAGAGAGAGACAGAGACAGAGACAGAGAGACAGAGACAGACAGAGGCAGACACAGAGACAGAGAAACAGAGACAGAAACAGAGAGTGACAGCTGGACCAAGAAATCATTCTACTTCTGATAGCTTAAAATCAGTTAGAGGGGTTCCTATAATTTTTTTAAATAAAAAATGTTGATCTCTAAAAAGAAACATCTAAGTGATAACTCTGTTTTGCTAATTCTACATAGCTTTGCAACATTTTCACAACAGTCTTATACTCATTTGACATTCCACAAAAAGGTGTATTTTATAAAGGAGGTGAGTTGCATGAACAAGCAGAAAGTCCTCCACATAGTAGCTCCTGTGACTGTCCTGAAGCAGAGCTCTGTGACTTCACTTTAAAGGACTAAGCAGTTTTAGCCAAATTATCCATGAGCTACAAACAGGTGTCTAAGGATTATATGACATTTGATCATCTAAATAGGCACTGCAGATCCCAAAAGGACATAGAACCTCTAGCAAGGATCAAATTAATGAGGCATCAAGAACCAACCTCATATTCTGCTCTGCTGCTCAGAAAGATTAGTGTGTTGCCACCTTCATTAATTAGAATGCAAACACTTCTAAAATGTTAGAAATCTTGAGCACATAGTAAATTAGTATTGCTAGAGATTCAACAAGCCAACCACCTAGGAAGACTTAAGAGGTTTGGGCTAAAAAAGGTGACATTTGAGGTTGCTCATGCCCTGATTAATAGGCATGAATCCAGTATTGCTGCACAGTCATTGGTAGCTGTCTCACTAGAGAACCAGAAAGAAGATGCAAAGCCAAGGGGGCTCTCTCATGCTCCATAGGGAAGCAGAAAGTGAAGGGAGGACACTGACATTTCCATCAGGGATCTCTGAAATTAAAGTGAGGGAAGAAAGAAGCAATAGTAAGTTAAAATCTTAAGCAAATCTGTACTCAGCTTTACGATGTACTCTCAACCATGACATTTTACACTAAAGTGGGGGCTTCACATACAGTTAGCTAGAGGAGCTCTGCATGGCTCTAGGCCCTAACAAAACAAGGCATTTAATCTCTCCTAAAACTTTTTTTTCTATTTCCCCTATACATCCCAGTGATCTAATTAGTGCTAAAAGGCACTATACTGTTTGCAACAATTATCTAAATGATGATTAAATAACAAGCTGTTGGCTAAAGCCAAGTCAAACACACTATCGTAAGAACTGACATTGCTCCACAACCACTAATGCTAAAAATAAAAATGTGCTGTTAGACCTAGAATTCCTTGGGCTCTATGTATGTTTATTTTTAAATAAGTACCTTTCCAAGCCATTCAAGAACAGATTCAGGAGAGGGATGCTCATATTCTTTTTACATCTCAGTGTGTGTTCATGTGCACTTGGGCATGTGTGTGTGTGTGTGTGTGTATGTGTGTGTGTGTGTGTGTGTGAACATCAGTGCCTTCTTCTATTGCTTTTAACACTATATTTTGAGACAGTCTCTTTCATGGAACCTGGAATTCACTAGTTTGCTAGATTGGCTGGCCACTGAGCCCCAGTTTCTTCCTGTCTTAGGCTCTAGGTACTGGAACTAATGACATACAATTTCAAGACCCGATTTTAACATGGGTAACGGGAATTCGGGAATTCAAACTCAGGTGCTCATGTTGTTACATCAAACACAACACAGTCATCTTCACACGCCTAGTGATGTTCATGTTCTGAAATGCATATTATTACAGGGACCGTGGGACAGTGTGAACAGCACAGTGAGATATGAGGATTTTAAGGAAATGAAAGCCTTCTCTAGACCTAGGAAGGCCCTTCCAGCCTCTTTCTGTGTTTCTTCTTAGAATTTGCCTTCCTTCTACTTCTAGTTGTCCAGACCGATTCTTGCAATTCATTGAATTGGTGACATTTGGTCCTTGGAAGAGGCTTCTTCCTGCTGCAATTCTTTATCTGGTTGACTCTTCATTTTTCAGTCTAGTCATCTGTATTCATGAAAGGCTCACTGGCCTCCAACATAGGTCCCATGTTTATTAAACTCCTCATGACAAAACATTCATTTTATTGTAACAATGGTATAGTTATTCCTGGAGGGCAAAGCACACATTGAGAGAAAGCAATGACAAATTATGTTTGTTTTAATCCTTTCTCTAGTACAGCTTTTGGCATGTGCAGAACAAGGAAAAGTGAATTATTGGTGGGCTGGAGAGATGGCTCAGTGGTTGAAAGCATTGAATGCCCTTCCTAGGACCAGGTTTGATGCCCAGCACTGATATTTCAGCTTACAACCATCTCTATCTCCAGTTCCTAGAAATCTGATGCCCTTCTGCCCTTTTGACCTCCATGATCCATGCAGGCAAACTGCCATATTTTTAAAAATCAATAATTGAATGAGTTAATTTGTTCCTTAAATCAACAAGCAACTACTACTGCCACCCCCACCACCCTGCATGTATAAGAAGAATGCAGCCTAAATATGCTGAAGTTACTCATCTGTTTCGCTTGATGCTCTCTGTCTGTACTGAGAACCTTGGAGGTGAGAATGTTGCCTTTATTTCAAACTCTCATTTTACAATCTCTAATTAAGGATATAATTTAACACAATATATACTGTTTAGGGCAAGGTTAAATAATTTTAACTATTAAAACAACAATTACTAATTTTAACTAGTATGTTTTCATGTTGGAAGAGTTATCCATAGTTATAGTCAACTAAATAGGACATAGTAGAAATTAGAAAGAAGATGATTAAAATAGAGGATATAGACTACATATCACAGAAGACACAAGCAAATATAAGAACTTGCTTTTTTGTCTTTGGTTATATTTCATGTTTTAGGTAGCATGCTGCTATGTAACTCAGAATAGTCTTAAATTGAAGATCCTCTTGCCTCAGCCTCCTAAGTATCAATATTGCAGATAGGTATGCATTATTACATTTGACTATGGTTAAAGAATTTTTACCATCAGACCAAGAGTTTAGAAGTTTTTTTGTTAGGATATGAGAAAAGAGAAGCATTTAGAGCAGACAAAAGAAAGTCACAAATGGGGAAGCCATTTATAACGTCTTGACCTCAGTGATTCAAATCTGAGCTGTGACATAAGGACAAATTTAGCATATGCAAGAGTGACAGGAAAAGATCTGTCGGAATTTAAAGATTTGTATAAAGAATAAAAGTAACACTATCAAAGATGGACTACTGTTTAGTGGTTAAGTCACCATAAGAATGCTAAATTTTGTTTTCTTTTCATGCTGCCTCCAAATGTAAGGAACTGAAAAGAAAACATGGTTTGAAAGAAGAAACAAGGAATGAGCTTGTTTTTATGTTTTACTTGAGATTCCAGAGGAAAGCCAATGGATATTGTCAGGAGTTAGAGAAAAACATTGCACAGACTTTTCCAGAAAGCTGAGATAGTATTAAGGATTGTTTACTTGAAAACTGAAGTAAGGGAGCAGAGAAAATGGATGGAAAGGAATGGGAAAAAAAATAACAGAAAGGGATAAGAGGCTGAAGCATGGAGGACACCCACACCTAAATTACAAGAAAAGGACAGGAAAACCAACTTAAAATCAGAAGCTGAATGTTAATAGGAATGGAGGAAGAATGAGGCTGTACTGTCCAGGAATCATGGCATCCAGTCTCCGTATGAAGACAATGGCTTCTGGGGAGACATATAAGAAACACTCAGCAATCAGAAGATCTAAAAGAGAAAGATGGATGACAGATAGACGGAAGCTGTTTCTCTCTAGAATGTTAATTAAAAGACTGGGAAATAGAGTGTTAAGTCAAGGAGCTAGAGATCCTGGGTGCTAGACCACCAACCAAGGAGTGTACAGGGAGGGATCCATGGCTCTAGATACATATGTAGCAGAGGATGGCTTTATCTGACATCAATAGGAGGGGAGGACCTTGGTCCTCTGGAGGTTTGATGCCCCAGCATCAAAGGTGGTGATGTGGGAGTGGGTAGGTGGAAGACCACCCTCATAGAGGCAAAAGGGAGAGAGAGAAGGCAGATGGGATGGGATGGGGTTGTGATATAAACAAATGAAATGATTAATAAAAGGTTAATAAAAATGTTTTTGTGATTATTTGCAAGTAGAAAAGATAAAAATATATTTGTAAAAAGTCATGAGAATTGCAGGGTTGACTCAGAAGTAAGGAGCACATGAGAAACTTGTAGAGGACCTAGGTTCAGTTGCTACAGCTCACATCGTAGCTCACAATCTTCATTCCAGTCTCACTCTCTTGACCTCTGCAAGAGCCAAACACACACATGTTGCACATAGATACTTGCAAGCAAAGCACTCCTAACAATTAAAAATAAAAGGATACATCTTTTTAAAATAAATAGAAAACCATGAGAACAGAAGAAAACTTAAAGAAGAGAAGGGGTAAAGAACAGAGGAAAGACTCGGAGAGGAGAGTGCGAGCCCTCACCTGGAATTCTAGCTTTTGTTTTGAGAAAGGAGCTGAGGGAGAGGGAATATCCGAAGTGAAGGTACAGAGCTGCAGGGGAAGGCTGGGGAAAAGTGTGGTAGAAGTCAGAAGAAAAAAGTAAGCAGTGAAAACATATGAATGGCTACTGAATGGCTTATATGTAGGATGTACACCTACACAAGAGGTCTCTGCCCTCAGAAGGACTTAGGCAATGGATGGGAACAAAAGGACCAAACCAGTAGATGCTTACCATAGGATACCACTTGAGTGGCTGATGAGCTTATAAAGATAACCGAGGACTGGATATGAAACATGGTTGTCTATTAGTTCCAAACTAGGACACCAAGATGAGGGGTTGAATGCACTCCCATTCAGTCATGAATCTAAACTTGAAACCTGGAAACACCTCCATTTTTTTTTCACCATAAATAAGTATTCCTGCTTAGACTTTCAACAACCAAAGGGTCTTCACAATGGAAGATTGTGCTGTTCATAAAATTTCATTTGCAACATTATAGCTTTAAAAAGCCATTTATTTTTAATTGAAAAAAACTTTATATTTATGCTATACACCATGACATTTAGATATATGTATGCACTGTTCAGTGATTAAATCAAGCTAATCCAATTAACATATAATTAAATCAGATAATTATCATTTATTTAGGCCTAGATATAAGTGTTTTACTAAAATTGAATAATAAAATTAGACTTTGCTATCTGAACCTGTTTTAGCTCATTTCAAGGTTCCAGACAACTCAATCTGAAAGACTACTACTGATTTTGCAAAACAATTCATATTTGTCCTCAATGTTGAGGATTAGAAGAAAAATGTAGACACCCACTAACCCCAAGCTATAGGGGCAACAATAATGAAGTATTTTTTATACAATATTAAAACAACATTATCCCTTTGTGCTGAATTTATAAGGTTGCTTTTTTTGAATACTTGACTAGTAAGAACACTTACTATGGTCAAACAAACAACAGTGCTAATTGTATTCCCACACTTGAAAATGAAACTGCACACTATTTGAAAGTATTTGACCAATTTAAGATGTAACCAGATAAAAATCATAATTAAGAAAAAGAGAGATAAAGGGGAGATTGGAATCACCTTCAGAGGATGGGAAACATTTAAACACAAAGAAAGCACGTATAATTAAATGTTTCACCAGAAGAAAGTAATTTCATTTTTCTTCCTGTGACAGTTTAATAGACTGAAATTCTTTAGCAATTTAGTTTTATCGAGCTATTTTCTCCTGAAGTCTCCACATCATTACATATTGTCTAAATCATTTAGCAAATTTAATACTTGCTTTCACTCTAGTAAAACTGTCCTCAGGCCTTCTTCTGAGTTTTTTCTTAAATTCTTTTATTAACAAGACTAAGAGCCCTGAGAAAGGAATCTCAAATTCCCCATTAACATGTGACTATACAGGTAGGTGGGCTCCCCAACATTTTCTGCATCAACTATCTTGTATATTTTTGTGGTGTTAAGCCTGTTCACATTGTAAACAGCTCAGCTTCATATCCCCTCAGTGCATGGATACTGATAAATATTGTGATAAGCTTGCTGTTCCTGAACTTGACTTATACTTGTAAAATCAGGTTCCATGTGCGTTTGGCTTTGGTTACATAAATATGTATCTTCTGCTGCAAATAACTGTTGTATCTATGGTAGGACTGGGAAGAGATAGGAAAAGGGACCATACTTCTTTGAGGATTTGATTTTGATTTTTCCACTCTGCTTCCTCAGTCAGTGGCGGTGGGTGGGTATGGGAAAGACAGCCATCAGGGCAGAAATGCCAAATGGATATCCCTCTGCAGAGCAGAGCAGCTCTAAGGAGAAAGGAAAGGGAGCAGAACACAGAGGTTGTTAGCACCTCACATCCTCAGATATGAACTAAATCTGAGGCTTCTCTACCACAGCTCCATCTTCAGGCCTCTTCTTACTTTTACTCTCAGACTGTTCCTCACGAGGTTCTCTAAGTCAGCATCCTCGATTGCAATCTATAGCTCAGACAGGCCTGGAACTGGAGATAATCTAGACTTAGCCTCCTGGAGTAGCTGATATTGTAGAATGGCATTACCCAGCTTGCTGTTTCTTTTGCTTTCTGAGGCCCCTAAGTGCTGTATCTCTCCATGGCAATTGCACTGACAACTGTAACTTCCTTGGAGCTAATGGGAAGAAGGGGGATTGGACTTCAAATACTCTCTACCTTCTTTGAGATTGTCTTTCCCATGTATAATAGAAAAGATACTGAAACAGGTCTCACTCTCCAAAGAGGCAATGAGTTCAAAGGCAGTGTTGGAGAGTCTCTAGGTTTTAGGGAAACAGGAGGAAAAGTAGAACAAGTAGGTTTCTTGCCTTTTAATCGGCCCTTCCTTTACCAACGCCCTTTATCATCTCTGAGGAAGCTTTAGCTGTTCCTGGGAACATTCTTTAGAAATATCCCTGGTGGCCACCTCGGACTTATTCATTAATACCAAGCCAGTTCCTGATTACAGTCTGTCAGAGTGTTTATTATCTTCTTGTTTTAAGAGACAGGAAAGATAGGAATGTTCCAGTCTTGACGTGAGGCGCCACGTCTGCCATAAGCTTAAAATAGTACACAAATGGCCTAATAATTGCCTGGCATGGTTAAGCAGGCAATAAGAAGGCCCAGATAGATGAGGAGATAGCTATCTTCTTTCAAACAGGACCCTCTGAGAAGTTACATAACTAACTTTTTAATCTACCACCAGCAGTTATGAGAACTTGCCAACCATTGTTTTTTAATAGGACAAAGAACTTAGGTTCGCCATGTGGAACCGTGACAACAACCACCTATCTTATAAAGATGAGATTTAAGAACAGACACTTCTGTTTCAATAACAACCTTCAATTCTAAACCTGCTATGATTCGCAACATTAATGCAGTTTTCAAATGGAAAGAGAAAGGAATGTCCAGGCAATCAAAAATCTTAGGAAGGTCCAGAAGGGAACATACAGCTAGCTGTAAGTGAGCATGGATCTATTTTGCTAAGGAGTCGCCACTTTTTAAGTGATTTGTTACAAACCACGTTTCAAAACCCTCCACTCAGCAAGAGAGAAAAATGAGGTGTGGAGAGAGAAATTCACTGTGAACAAAGTAACTCTTGCCAAAACTGTATATTAAGATTTCAGAAACCTGTAACTAACTTAATCTGACTGCAGTACAGGCTCTCAAAAGCTTCTCGAAGCACAGATTCCATGGCCCATCCCCAGACAGCCTGCTCCAGTGCACCTGCAATGGGACCCTAACCTGAGTAATTTTAACAAGATTGCAGGTAATACTGTGTCAATTGTGTACAGATACATTTGAATGGTGCCAGAATTAGCAAGGCTTGCTCACTGAGACTTTTCAGAACAAAATAAAGATCTTACTGATGTTCTACAGTCAGACACAGCCAAGCCTTCTACTGCTGAGGTACACACACCTGCAATATAGACATCAGCACCTTTCTTCTTGATAATAACCATGTTTTTTAAACCAAAATGTTCACTTGCATAAAAGTAGCCAATCAAAACACGAAGAAATCTGATGATCAGTCCTACCATGAAGGTAGATTCATATTTCACCACATCCCTCTATATCAGTAAACACCTATTCTTAGGAACTCAGGAAAGGAAACAAGCCACTGATAAACATCTCTAAAACGTCTATAGTGTCACAGGTAAAGCCTGTTCTTACTAAAAGTTATATGCCTGCCCCTTGTCAGATACCAGGACCACTATGTGTATGGGTGCATACATACACATACACAAGCACCCCTCTTTTATAATGAGAAAGGGTAAGAAAGTGGAGCTGTGTGTCTCTTCACTGGGCTGTCTACAAAACCTTGGTCTTATGGTGCTATCTTGTACTGAAAGAGAAATACTTAGCATAGAGAACTAAAAAGGATTTTCGCCCAATTCTTGAAAATAAAAGTATCACTTAAAAGTTATTACAGTCCTAAACCAAGGGAATCCATGTGCCCTGCATGTTGATACAAACTTACTTGTAGGACAATGGAGATCTCTTAGAGGTAACTTAGTGACTCTCCTCCTTTATTAGTTAATATTCAGAGGGTCTGCCTGTGAAGAGGCAAGGATTATATGGGACATATCTTTAACTCTCACTCAGTTTTGCTATGTAAGTAAACTTCTCTAAAGAATCACTTAAAATGTTTTAAAGTGTGTGTTTAATAGAAACAAAAAGGTGAATGATGTGACACTCCTCTCCATACAAGCCAGAACCACTCAGCAACCACCCTTTGTGCCAAATGGTCACTTAACATCTTGGAGTTCACACTTCACTCATGTTGGAGACATTAGCATAGACATTAAAGGCGGCAGGGAAGGGAGAATCTGAGTATAGGGCCTGGCTGATCATTTAAAACTCACTTTTCCCCATATACTCTCCCTACATATTCAGTGCTTGGGGCCAGAACTGCCCTGAAAGTCCCAGGTTATAGTGGAAAGCTAATCTGGGCTTTAAGCAAGTATAGCTTAAATCAAGGGAGCCATGGAAAAAATGGGCACTATGTGCCTAGGAGCAGCTAAAAAATACTATAAATTTTGCAAAGACATTCACTATATTTTAAAGATGGCCACAGAGCATGGGAGGGTAGTAGCCAAACACAAAACCATAAACTTCCACCAAAACTTCATGAAGTTGTTCAAGATCTTTTTGTAACACTTTGAGCTTGAACAGCATTGTGTTGTGATCTTAGTTTGGACACAGCTTCTTGACATTATTTTCCTGTTTTTTTAATATATATATATATATATATATATATATATATATATATATATATATATATATATATATATATTGTAATTAATTAAAATGTAGCATTGCAGGGCATGGAATGTAATACCTAGTATTCCACTCTTCAGGAGGCTGAGGCAAGAGGATTGCCAGAGTACAAGACAAGCCTTGGCTACACTTTTCCCAGACTCACTCCTGACAGAACTGTGAGGATCTAGAGATCTCATCTTATACAATGTCCAGTCCCTTAAGTTCAAGTGTAACATCTGTGTGTGTCATTGTTGCACAATCTCTCTGAGTCTACTAGAACTAGTCTACATAAGTCACTTCCTCTCGTCCATTCCAGCTAAGTCCTTTGCTACCCGGGATGCCTACTGGCATGGTTTAAAGACTAAGCCTTAAGTTTGCTCAAGCTCTTGACTGTTCTATAGTTTATGCTTGCTTAAAGTGTTTCTTAACTTTATCATCTTTGCCATGTAAGAACCAAAGACTTTTCAAAGCAATCATGTGTTGGTTGCCTTCTGTTTAATGGTTCTTCCCCAGTTTCTTTCACACCTTTACTGTTAGTATTCTCAAGGAAACAAGTCAGCATCTTCAACACATAGCTTGCAACCCTCCCCGTGTGTTAGGCATGTCCTTCACTTCCTCTGTAACCACCTGCCACAGTGTTGCCAGACTTCCTGCTACTACTGAAAAACTGAGCTGAAGCCCCCCAGTGACCAGTAATGGTTTCCTCAGTCTTCTGCATTTAACACTCTCTGCAAAGCGCAAAGGTCTGTGGCCACTGTTTTTTCAAGTACATTAAGTGAGACACAACACTCCTAGAAGTTCAATTCCTTTTAGTCTTTGACTATTTTCTGGTTCCAAATCCAACTCAATGTTTCCTTTGTTATCGGCAATACTCCGGCCTTTATTTACCAAAGTCTATATCTATATTGATACCTAACAATTTGTTTCCAAGCTGTGACTTTAAACAGTAACATCATGGTTTCTCTGGGTTGAGAAGCTGAGTACAGCTTTGCTGGGTGCCGTTAGTACCAGCATTTGAAAGAAATTGTGGTCAAGTTGATGGGTGGGCTGTAGTCTTACTCGAAGGCTCAGATGAAGGAAACAAGCATAGAAATTAATTCTTGACTCACAACTGAGATTACATGGGAAGTTTTGGTCCCTTCTACATGGACAGCTCTACATGGCAGCTAGATTCTTCCATAGCAATTGATCAATGGAAGAACAAAGGGACACTCTAGAAGAAATCCAGTCTCAAATAATCTAATCTTGATGGCACCACACAATCAATCATATTCCACCATGTTACATTTTATTAGAAGGAATTAATGATTAATCAGAAGACCCTGCATCTGAAAGGAAGAGATTAAAATGGGTGTAAATGCCACACAAAAGAATTATTGGTGATAATCATAAAGACAGCCTACCACAATGTATTACAGTCTCTGTAAAGATTAACTGAGTTAAAATATAAAGATTGCAAAAACTATACAATATATACAATAAATCCATTGTGAATACATTATAAACTATACTACCATGTCTATGTTAAGTAGAAGACATCAAACATTCCAGAAACAGATGAAAAATTGTAAGCTTTGTGACATGCTTAGTATCTCTTTTACATATTCATTTTATGTGTGCAGTTGGGGGAGTTTTAAATCCTTTAAGAATGAAAAATTGATTCTTAACTATAAGAAGTTTACCAAACCCACAGGTCTTAGCTTGCTAATTCCCGTCATTAAGACACAAGTTTGAGAGCAACAAAGAAATGACCGTGTTATACCATCCATTACCCCATTGCTTGTGTATTGATGGGAGAGAGAGAGAAAATGGCATCTAGCAGACCAGCAGTGCTTCAAATATCATGGAAGGATGACCTCCCCCTTCCTGTGAAAATGTCACAATATTCCTTTACCAAAATAATTTTAATAGATGCAAGTAGAGAAAGTGCACCACAGAATCTAAGAAGGAATCTAAAAAGCTGGGTAGAATTACCTAAGTTGATATGTAGCCAATTCATAGCTGCTGCATACAGGGAAAAATAATGTGATCTATTACACTCAAGAGAAAATTTGATCATGATTGCATGTTCAAGTCTAAGATACAATTTCCAGGAAAAAATGCATGTGAATCATATTGTTAGCTTGGATTCCAAGTCTTTTAGACTAGTAAGAGCTGCCCCAGATAGGAAGTTTCAACTGGTGGGAAATTGAACACTGACTTATTAATATATCTATCCAGTAAGACTTGAACACAGCTTTTCCAAACTAGATTCTCCAGCATTATAAAATAAATCATCATGTTGGAGCTAAATAGGTATTAGAAATGGGTCTACGAAAGCAGGTTATGCCTCATGTTGGATTTAGGAACATGGAAAGCTGTGTTAGCATATACCTAATATTCAAAAGAAGTACTGTTTTCTCTATAATCACCTTATTCAATCTTTGTAGAGTATTGAACTTAGCAAAGGGCAACATGAACAAGGTATTAGGCATGAGTGTTATTTCTAAACTGTGATCTATTAGTTCTTCCTACATGGTACCTTGGTGTTAAAAACATATCCTTCTGAATCCATGTCTTTGCTGAGACAGAATGAGTAGAAGATTTACAATGGCAAATAATTAGTACCTTCCAGGGCAGAGCAGTGTACATGGCAGAAACCTACCACTCAACTAGTATGCAAATGTGCATTTTTATCATTTCAAATTTGACAGATAATTTCCATGTGAGTAAAAAAAAATCTACTACAGAAAGAGCTTTCACAGTTTATGAATACTGACTTGACACAAAATATGAATCTCTTAAATCCTCAGATCATATTCTTCTGGTGGTTCACAAATTAGAGGTTAATGTTCTACTCAGTTACTGATGAAAATCATTAGGTATGGGGTTCACATTACATTTTGATGTAATACAGGAAATGCCTTTATTCTGAAACAGATTATTTCCACAACTTTTATTCAATTTCATAACTATTTACTCTATACCTAGGGTTGGAGAAGAGATCAGAAGCCCAGAAAAAGAACTTTAGAAGGCCACATATATCAATCTCTACAGCCATGCAATGTTCCTTTAAGAGTGTTAGGGAAAATATTCCAAGACCCTTGACTCCATGCTTCTGAGTATCATGTATAGGAAGTCACCCAAGTCCTTGCCATTACACCCTGCCATGTAAAACTTTACTTTGTAGAAAGTTGGTTGATACTAAAAACCATGACAAGAGTTCCCTGTGTCTCCCAAGACAAAGAATCAAGTTCCAATGACTTGAATACTCAAGACACTGTGATGAAATTTGTTCATCTACTTAAGGTTCTGTAAGAATACCTATGAGCTGGTACTCTGGCAACCTAAATCCTAAAATCAAAGATTACTAACGCCATGTGTACCTCTACTAGAAATATGAAGCACCAACAAGAAATAGTATCTCTTCAGTACATGTTTTGTGCTTCTCTGATCTTTATTCTGTATCAGGAACATTCCTGACACTCAAATCCTGGAAGAATTAAATAGATCTACCACAAGACATGAATACTGTTTAGCTGGCATAAAGGGATATGCAAAAAAGACTAGATCTATCATAGTAGCTAAAGAAAGCTAATCATCCAATGATCGTGCATTTGGAGGAACATGTATGTTCTATGGGAAGGTTTGAGGCTACATAAAGAGATAGTCTTGGTTCCTGACTATGCATCTGTGAGACTGAGGCCCAAGTCCATCCTTACCATAGCTCCAACTTGATTGATATGTTGTAGGATCTAGGGATATTTATTTTTTGAGAAGTCTTAGGTATTTTCAATAAGTGGCTTTGAATGAGAAAACCATACCACAAGAGAAAGAATACTCACAGCAGTCAGCCCTTGTGTCATATTCTGCTCCATCAAAGCAAATACATTGAAATTATTATTGAAACATTGAAAGAGCAAAGCAGCAATCATAAATGAGAAGAACACCCACCACACCCACTGAACTAAGCCTAAAGATGATGGTGCACGCAAAATAAATCCGTAGACCACCATCAGGTCTGAAGTGATAGAATGCAAAACATATAAGTGATAGAAGCAAGAAACCATGCTCCATCTGGACAACACTACACGTATATACAGAAATATGTGGCACTTTTGTGTGGAGTTTTGCATATCTAGAAGCTAAAGTTTAATTCAAAGTTCATCAGGATATGAAGGTAGATAGCCGCTCTCACATAATTCCCCCATTTTCCTTCTCCAGAACCTTAGTGAGGCCATTGACCATACTTGCATAGACTATCCCAGGAGAAGTACATAGGTTAGATAGATGCACACCTGGGTCCTGGGTCCTTCTACTGCTCTTCTTTAAATCTTAATTCCCCCTTTGATAAGTTAAGGCTATTAGGAGCTACCACAGTGGTGGCTGTGAGACTGCAACTCAGTACTGTGAATACTGCAGATGCTCCGCAGTGTATTGTTACCACAGTTCCAATTACCATTCCCATACTGTCCATATCTACACTGCAGATCAGTTTTATCATGGTATCTCTTCATGCTCACTGAATTTAAGTTTTCTCCGTTGCAAATGTGAATAGAAAGGGAAGACTCCACAGAGTGAGTGATTTTCCATGAGCTACATACACTCCAGGAAAGGACTCTGACCTCAGAGAAAATGGTTTGGATGTTTTTTGGTCCAGCAACTGATGCCATACTAAATGATTCAGACTCAAGCTGTCATCAGCCTCCCCTGTCTTGGCCTCCATCTAATCCCTCTACAGGCAGATCCCACTGATCCAACATGATCCTCCAGCATTAACAACTCGGCTTCGAAGTGTAGTTAAATTACTTTGCAGTTTTTTTTGGGCTGTTCACATGTACTCAACTTGCTTTGAAATCATTTTGGTTTTCAGTGCTTGAAGTGTAAGACTTCAGTGAATTCCTTTTTCACTGGTGTATTGTTTTAGTCTTTTTCCCCCTCTCTGTTGTCAATAACACAATACCAAAGACTAGGTAAGTTATAAATAAAAGATATTTATTTCACCTTACTACTCTGGAGGCCCAAGGTCATTGGACCACAGCTAATTCTAGCTGGTAGAATCCCAAGTGGTAGATGAGTACTCTTGTGAAAGGTAAGAAACATGCACTGTATGTTCTGGTCTTTCTCCTTCTTATAAACCCACAAAGCATCAATTATGGGTCATCCAATGAAATCACCTCATCTAACTCTAATCATGTCCACCCCTGCAAAGACAGCTAAAGTTCCAGGACTTTAAACCAGCTATACTTCTACCCATGTAATATTCCAGTAAGGATTAAATACCAGTACAAATTTACAGATATGAATCATAAGTCTTGATTTTATCACTGAAATAATTCAAAGTTCGGAGTATCTCAGCAGATAAGTAAGTGTCCTTTAAGGATTCTTATGAGTAAATAAGGTTCACAGCTATGCAAGTCCTAGACAATCATGGTTTCTATTCTCTAACTACACTCTGTTGTGACTGGAAATCCTACCTACAAGGCTGCTCAGACAGGACTGGGCTTTCAGTGGCATTTGTGTTCTTCAGGTTCAGGGTTCATCAGGACTGCACTGCACTGCAGAGCACTTATGGCACTCATAGCAAGGTCCTGGGATTCAATAAAGGCATTGTTCTACTTAATGAGCATTTATTTTGAGAATATGTGAAAGTTTGACCAGTGATGTTTCTGCTCTGTTCTTGACTGTTGCTAATCTGTGTAAGGAAACAAGATGGAACCTTATAGGAGCACAAACTTCCGAAGCCTAATGGGCAGCCCTGCTCCTCACATTCAGACACATGCTCTATTTTCTTGTAGTAATAATGTAATTAAAAATGACCTCAAATTTCATCTATAATTCTTAGTAATTTTATACGCATAGAACATAAATAACACTGCATCTAATAACTTTGTGTATCACGGGAAACCCATGCATTTATGAGGACATGTGTTGTTTAATGACAGATGGTGTCCTGGGGAATTAATTTTAAGTGGCCTTTCATAGTATGAGCACCACAAAGTGTACTAACACAAACTAAAACAGCAACTATGTCATAAGTCCAAATAATTGCCCAAGGCCACCATGGTGCAAAGAGTACATCACTGACTAATTGTTGCAAAGCAGGGCATAACTTGACTAAATGCTAACCTTCCAAATCTTCACTAGATAAACTAGATCATGGGATAAACTAGTCATAGGAAGTGACAGGGCACCATTTGATTTGATACAATATATTTTCAGGTGAGGATGCTAGCTTAAATGCTACAAAGACAACTAATCGGGGCTTGTATTATTATTATTATTTCTATTATTATTACTATTATTATTATCTCACTTGAGAACATTTTCATTTTAAGGTTTTGTTGATGAACTGTTTCTATTATTATAAAAAGTCTCTCATGAGCTGGGGAGATGGATCAGTCATTGGAAACTAGGCTTATAACCAAAATATAAAAGTGCTTCATTTAAAAATTTAAAAAAAAATTGTTTTACAAAATTTTTGCTTAAACTATGGAGTTCTACCCATGCCTACATCTCTCATACTATATACATATGAAGGATTATTATTGGTCAATTTCTGATGACCTCGTAGTTCATATCATTGACATAATAGTTTGGATATGAAATGCCACCCGCAGTCTCACGTGCTTAGATGCTGGATCCCCAGTTGGTAGCTCTGTCTGAGAGATTGTGGAGCTTTTAAGGTGTAATTGATGAACTTAAGATCATTGTAGCAGAGGTTACAATTTACAGATTAGCTCTGGTTCTAGGATGAGACCCTTCTGCTTTCCTTGCTAGGAAGAGTAACCAGTCATTCCATGCTTCCACCTGTAGACACGCCCACCACTGTGCTTTCTCTCCCATGAAAGATTGTATCACCTCAAACTGTGAGCCCAAGTTATTGCTACTTCTTTTAAGTTCTTTCTGCCAAGTATTCTGAGAGTGACAAGAAAATAAGTAACACATGAATGCATTTCTTAAAACTTAATGAACACCTGGTTTGGTATTGGACAGGTTTCTAAGTTCCACCTGGCTTAACCAAAAAAATAAACAATGCAGATAAATGAGAGGAGAGAGAGAGAAAGAGAGAGAGAGAGAGAGAGAGAGAGAGAGAAAGAGAGAGAGAATGTTCTACATGTATTGATATAGTTATTAAAATCATCATCATTGGCATTCTTTTCTAATTTTTCTTATCTGTAAATTTTGAAAAGTACAATTTTAGATGGTGAGATGATAGAATGAATCATTGTTAAATAATTGTTAAATAATACCTTTAAAATACTTAAAACTATAAAGGGACAGGGAAATAAAGAATTAGAACAAAGTATGTGCTACAACAACTCCTATGTGTGTAAATTATGGTAGGAACAAGGTTAAAATGAAAAGAGATGATCATAGATTCAGATCTTAACTGCAAATGCTTTTCTATAAATGCTATTGGGCAAATTTTGTGTTTATGCCAGTCATTATTGGAAGGGCACAAAATATAGAAGGAGGAGCAGATAATGCCTCCAGTTCATAATTTTTAATCAGCTACCCCAAAAGATTCAGAGGGCTGAAATACCCCCCAGAGAACTTTGGATGTTGTAGAAGAAGCCTGTCCACATCCTCTTTTCTAATACTAGGCCAAATCACAGATACCTGTAAAAATCCAAGATTGAGGCTTCTGCCATCAACTTCAGCAGTTATCTACAAACAGCCCTGTGACTCTTCTCCTTCCTTGTGCTCTTCAACGCTTTCATTGGAAAGCAACGTTTACAGAAGAGACCTGGGTTTGGGTAGTAGCCCAATGCAGGGCAATGGGTGGAGGGAGATTCCATTTACACAGGCTTGCCTGGGTGCTGCTTCCAGACACAGCTAATGCTTCGTGAAAAGCAATTTAAGTGACTCAGTTTGCTGATCATTTGCCTAGAGGCCATGACCTAAGTGCATTGCTGGGTCCAAGTTCTCCAGATGTTCTTGATCCTATTTGTAACACACATGCCAAAAACCCTGGAAAGCAGCAGCCTTTTCAGAAAAGCAATTCTGACTTGGTGGTCAGATGGGAGCCATCTGTTGGAACCACCCCCCATCACCTTTCTGACTAGCTAGAGGGGACAGAGGGGACAGAGGGGACAGAGCTCAGATGTCTTGGGAAGACTCTTCTACAGTGGAATTATCTCTGGCAATCCTAGGTGAGTAGTTGTGGGATATGTTTAAACTGAAATCACCTGCAATTTTCAGATTTTTCCCCAGAGCAAGCTGTTTTTGTAGAAAATAAGGAACCTTCTTATTCTCACGGCTAAAGTTCTTAACGGAACTCTTTATACTATTTGTTTAATGTAGGCATTTTCTGTAGAATGGCCTCTTTGACTAAGAGAGAACATTCTTCCAAAGCGCTACACCTAAAGCTCTCAATTGCTGTCACACCCTTGTAATTCTAGGTTCCTTTCTCCAGATGACTCATGCGGTGCATTGTATCATGGAAAGTACATTGGGCTAGACGTCAAGAATATGGCTTCTCAGTTAGTTGTTCTGGGGACATGGGAAAGTCACAGAAAGGATCCTTGTTAGCTGTTGGCTTCCCATATTTTAAAAAAATGAAGGCAGGAGTTGCTTTGATATCTACTGCTCTGGGTTTTAAATGTTTTGTCATGTAGTATTCTATTCTTTGATAGTTTTCTGGCCAGACCCAGATTCTACAAACTCAAGAACACTTTAGTAAAATTCATGGAAGAGTAAAGACTAGGAGTCCTCATTACACCTACCTCTCCACAGTGTAGGAGCTTGAGCTGGTATGTTGAGGAAGCTATGAGCCACCCTGTATCTTTCTTTCGTATGTGTGAAACATCTGTACACATTCAGGGGTCAAGACACCATTCCTGGCCACAATGTGCAATAATTGCTTCCCTGACCTACCTTATGACCAAAAGAAAATTCACTAAAGATGCTAAACATTTCTCCTATTAAAATATTTAGATATCATCTAATATTAGATAAAATATTTAGATAACATCTGATTGAATTAAGAAGTATGACAATTATTTAGATAAAAGTCTTGGTAATTTTTAGTTCTGTAATCACCTTAGACTTGCTTCCATAGTTACAAAAGGACTTTTCTGGCACATCTGCTTTGTTCCAATATCAGACCTGAACCCTAGAGGATCAATAAAGCATTTTGATCATCTTTATATCATCATTTTAGACGTGTATGAGGTACATACACTTGTGTATATGGGTTTGGATGTGTGTGGCTATGTGTGTTTGTACAGGTACATATGCACATGTGTGTGTATTTATGTGTAGATTCTACACTGACTTCTGGTATCTTCTGGGATCACTCTTCATTTGGTTATTTGAGACACAGTCTCACTGAACCTAGAACCTGTCCATTTTGGCTAGTTTATATGTCTATCTTGCTGACACATGGATCTGACTCTGCCTCCTGGGTGTTGGGTTACAGGCAGCTGCCTCATCTACCTCCTTACTGTTATGTGAGTACTGGGAATCCAAACTCCATTTCTTGTGCTTTCTAGACGAGCTTCACCCTTAGACTTTGAGCCATTTCTCCAGTCCTATATCATTTTATGAGCAGTTTTTCCCAGTCTTCATTATTTTAGGGTACAAACTGTGTCATCCATAAGATCTCAAAGAATTTTATAACTCAGAATTTATTTTCTAGTTGTCTCAGTGTCCTTGTCAAGAAACAAACTACCTAAAAATGTAGATACAGTATATTCAAACACAATGATCACACAAAACGTATAATCAAAATAAATAGTACAAATTAAAGCTCTGACAAACTTAAGATTAGCAGAGTGCATTTCAAAGTGGTCTTTTGCTTTGGTGGTTATATGAAGAATATCCTTAGGTGTAAGAGTGACTGAGTGGAACACATCTAAGTTAGGGACGCAGGTTTGCCTTCATGGGTACTGTACCCCCTCTGCTGGGGCTGTTTCCATTCCTGAGGTGATGGACGGAAGGCAGCAGTGCCTCAGATTCCCGGCAGTCTCTTCTCCCACCCCATCCCATGGAATCGACACCCATCCTCCAGCAGGTGTCAAGCCTGGGTCCAAATCTTACTCTTGTTCACTGTGACTTCCAATTTTGATTCTGAGGGAACTAAGACTAGTCCTCAAAATTGAGGAAAGTATTTTCCAGAGTTCAGCTATTTGTTGTTTAATTTTTTTTTAACTTGGACATTTTCCTTTTCCATAAAACTGTTCTCCCTAATGTTTAGTGTTCCAGTAACAATTTCTTCAGATTTAAAAGTGCGCGCGCACACACACACACACACACACACACACACACACACACACACACACACTACATGTATGTGGAATGAGTAATTCTTTCCTGCTAATGTACTTCTAACTTTATGATAATGTTTATGCTACACAGAGATCAGTTCTAACCCCTGCTTCTCATACTCTGAGACCATGAAAATCTTTGTCAATTCTCAGGCGTCTATGAGCCCTCATCTGAGAAACTTGGCAAATCATGAGGTTGAATTTGAAATGCAGGCCAGTATACAGCACTTGATATTCCAAACTGCCCCCAAGGGTAATTTTCCACACACTGTTCAGTTGTGGAATGAGCAAGCATCATTCTTAGATTGAGTTTAAATTCCCCATATCATGGATTCATGCACTGGAAGTTCCTCCTGAAGTTTGTGAAGTTAAAAGTCAAGTAATGTTAAGTTTAGCTCTTCTATGTTCTATTTTCTAAATGTTAATAGATGGAAAAATATGTGTTAAAGAAAACTCACTTGTTTGTGGTTGAATGCCTGTATCTGCAAGGCTGGAGACTAGGAACAAGGGGAAATGCTTGGTGATCATTTGTTTCAGCTTTATAAGGTCCATTAAGTTCACATACTCTTTGATTTTTAAATTCAATTTTATCTGCTACCATTCAACCTCATTCCCTGAACCACTGGCTTCTAAGGTAGGTTTATATTTGCAGCTACCAAAGTAAAACCCATGACCTGTGCTAGATTAGATTTTTACTAGTCTTTACATGTGTGTCTGTGGGTATTTACATATGTTGGGGAGGACATATATGGTATGCATGTGCATGAATGCACGAATGCATAGAGGCTCAACCCTGACATGAGGATTATTCCACAAATGCTCTTCTTCCTTACCCTCCAGGCATGGTCTCCTCACCAAGCCCAGATATCACTGATACCAATACCACTAGTTTGGCTAGCTAGCTTTCTCTGGAGATCACTTCCCTCTGCCTTCCATAGCTGGAATACAGCAGAGCCGACACACACATCCAGCATTTACTTGGGTCCTGGGGATCCAAACTATCATTCTCTTGTTTATGTGACAAATGCTTTAACCAGGGAGCCATCTACACAGCCTAGAGTAAGTTTTTAATTAGCATAGTAGTCTGAAAAGAAGAGACAAGGAGTTTCTTGAGTCCACTAGAATGCTACATTTTTTGTTACTACAATGAATCTCTTGTACAACTAATTCACTCAAATAGACAAATGTGATTAAATGTTTGTTAACTGGCTCTTTCCCAGGCACTACTCAAGTTACTTGGAATATAGAGTGAATGAGTAAGCTTTGCATACTACTGTGAGACAAAAGAGGTTAAATATACATTAACAGTGCAATGGTTAAGCTCTTCTTGAAAAGCAAGTGCCAGGTGTTACCAAGTCCAGAGAAAGGGAAGACCCTTTGGTTCTTTGTGTGTAATCAGAGGGGGCTTTGAAGCTAAGTGATGGAGAAACTGTAAAAGAGCAGAGAGGATGAAACCAACCTGTTAAAGAAAAGAGGAAGAAAATGTGACATTGCAAATATGGAAAAGAAAAGATACAAGAGAGAGAAATAGAACCGTAGATTGTTTGGGTAATAGATCTCAGGAAATGACGTGGCAAAGGATGAGAACAAAAAAGTGGCCAAGTGACCAAAAGAACAATGTAAATGGAACCAGAAGGCAGAGCTGCGGGGAAGCCGTAAAAGACACAGGTCTGTGATAGATGCTCACGTCCATGGCTGCAGACTCCTTCTCCATCTCTGAGGTGTCTTCTTGGCCATGGTTAGATATTGTCATGTGACCCGTGATGGCTCTGAGTTCTGAGTGAAGGTCTTATGTCCAAGTCAGATCACCTAACTGTTGGGAAGGGTCCTTACAGAACATTGGACCTCAGCTACAATACACAGCAGGACTCAAGGTTAAGATGCAGAGTGAACTTGATTCTTTGAGTAGACTACTGAGAATGGGTCCCTGCTGCAGGCTTGGCAAAGCCTTGTTGCTGAGCAGGCTATGTTGAACTTTTGACATTTGTGGCTGTGGATAATACGAATCATCCTCTATTACCCAAATGTTCCAGCTTACTAAACATAAGAAACAGGTCAACTCAGAAAAGAAGACTATAGTGATGACAATATTTCCTATGTATGCAGAGCCTCAAAGCCATGCTACAGAGCTGTATCTCAGGCTGAGGCCACGGGGATCCCATCAGAGGGATTTAAACAGAGGTTTAATCAGGTGTGTATGCTAATACTGATCATAACTCTGGCTGTAAAGTTTAGAGTAGATCAGAAGTTGCACCAAGAAAATGACAAATTCCTGACCCTCAATGCCATATTTATTTCATCTCATGGCTGAATGTCTCTTCTAGTCCCTTGTCCTTAAGCTTAGGACTAGTTTGCTTCTGAAGAGTCATGGAAAATAATTTTAAAGCCTCATGCCTCATATCACTTAAATGTCCCTTTTAGGGCACAAAACCACCAGGCCACTTTTACCATATCTTCTTCTATCTGATAAGCATAGAACATGTTTCTTATGAATTTATACTAAAGCATGAGGAAGTAATGCCTTCGAAACCTGATTACTTCAGATTCTCTGTCAGATGGTCCAAGGCCAAATTATTGTGGAAAAAGCAAGTAAATTGAGTCCAAATACTTCATAATTTTCCTTCATTAGCGAGTTTTGCAGGCTTCACTGAATTTAATGAAAGAAGTACCATGTAAATCAAGTCTGTTCTCCCCAGGGGAGTGTTTTTTTTTTTTTTTTTAATTCTCTTGAATTTAAGTATGGTCCAGTGTGTCAACATTCAAACATCAGAACATTTAGCTTAATTAAACTCCTCTCCAGTTCCCAATTCAATTCCGTAACTGTGTTTAAGGTTTCAGGAGCACAATCCTCATCATTTGCCAGAGTTTCCCTTGCAAGTTTAGACTCTTGAACTTGGAATCTGGAAGAATATAAAGGGATAAGTCATGAGCCCTGAGCTTACTTAACCCATTTAGCTTTTTAAAAGGGAGGGGACTAATGTGGTATACTACACAAAAATCATCAATCAAAATGAGCATGGAAGATGTTCCCTGTCCCTCTGCCTTTAGTCTGAGGTGGGTCTAACATGACAAATGTCTCTGCCTTTCACCCTAAAGAAGGTTACACTAGTGTGAAAACACATGGAACCTAGCAAGGCATTACACTGTGGGAAACCACAAACTCTTTAACTGAAACAAGCAACTCTGATTTTTAAAAAAAGTGATCTTCATTCTTTTTTGAAATTAAAATATATCATTTGTCTACTTATCTTTCCTTCCTCTAACTATTACCGTGTTCCCAATCTTTTTGTCAAATTTATGGCTTCTTTTTCTTTAAATCTTGTTTTATATACACATATATACATGCACACTGGTGTTTGTGTGAATGCACACAGACACATTCCTAAGTATATAAATACAACTGCTCAGCCCATATATGAGTTGTCTGTACATGATATCAGAGTTCATCATTTGGTATTAGCTAACCAACTGACAGGGTCTTTCCCACAAAAGACTATTTCCAATTCTGTATTTCTTAGTTGCTTCTGTTTCTGTGTCTAGGGTTAGGGCCACATGAGATATTTATTCCTGCACCTGATGCTCAGAGAACATCTCAGAAGAGGATGTTGGAAGATTTTAGCAGTCAGAAGAACCAGAATTCTACTTTGAGATTGCACCTAATAGAAATGACACAGAAGCTACACCCATTGAATCTCAACCATATGGATTCCTGAACATGACCTAAAAAAGGATGACACCAACAGATATGACAATTAACTCTCGGTGTCATTTCTCATTCACTTCATGGTTGTTTCTCAGAGAGCCTAATCACATCAGCATCTTCAAACCTGTGTTTCCAAAAACACTAATGTGCATGAACTGCCACAAAATAGACAGAAAACACTAGTGTGCACAAACTGCCACACTACCCATACATGGAGAGTCTATGGGTTTGAAGAGGCCAGATTAATAAATACTATGATTAAAAAAATAAACTTTATGGTTTATTCTGAAACCATCTTAAAAGAAAATTCTTTGCAAAATTAATCTTAAGCCTTAAATATTTGAAATTGGGAAAATTCCTGTGTCTATTTCTTTTTGAATAACATTTAAAATAGCCAAATATTTGATTATATCCTAATATATAAGAGTATGCAATGGTGACCTGTTCGACCAAACAGAAACCAATGTTCTACTATATCAGCACTGCTGAAGATAATGTTCATCAGTTCTAAGTGCAAATAAATGATTTAAAAGATGAACAAAGAAGCCGGGCGTGGTGGCGCACGCCTTTAATCCCAGCACTAGGGAGGCAGAAGCAGGCGGATCTCTGAGTTCGAGGCCAGCCTGGTCTACAAAGTGAGTTCCAGGACAGCCAGGGCTATACAGAGAAACCCTGTCTCAAAAAAAAAAAAAAAAAAAGATGAACAAAGAAAACCCAGATTTTTGTGCATATGAAAGTTTGGGTCTATTCTGTGGCCTTCTGGGGTCCCAGTTTCCCTGTCTGTAAGGTGAGGATCTGGGGTAGATCTGATTGGCAGATGCTAACTCAAGCTTCATCATTCTATATGTTCTGTTGGCCAGAAGCACACCATGTGATTATGTTCCTGTTTTCTTAGCTGTGTGTGTGCACTGTGGTGACAACATCATAATCATTTCAATTGGAGCTTAAATACTAAGTGAATGGCACACTCACACAGCCACTGACTCCCTGCTGCTAGACTTTGAGCAGAGTTTCTATCTGTAAGAAGACATAGACCTGTACAAAGCAGGTATGATTAAAAACGTTCTAGGAGCATGTGGTGAATTGGAGAAGCAGCGGATTCTGAATGGCAGTTAAGAAAGCAGAGGACAGATGTTTGGATTTTCTATATTCATTTAAATGCAAGCACTGTGTTTTAAATGCAAGCAAACTGCACACACGTAGGTGTGCCTCTAGCACACTCTAGTCATTGTGCTCCCTAGACAATCCCTCATTGGGACCACACATAAAGCCTCAAAGAAAACAACCAAGTTACAGGTTAAACATAAAAATGTACATTGTAATCTAAATACTAACTTCAACACAACAATCCAAATACAGAGTGTTACTTCCTTAAAGTCAAGGGAAGTACTATGGAGAGGACAGAGGTTGGTTGAGGTTGGTTTTAGACAGCCTGACTCTAAGCTGTGTGCTATAATTTCTTCTGTGTGTCCTTTCTGTCCATGGGATATCGACAAACACTGTTTGAGGAAAATTAAGCCTATTCACAGTACATGGTCTGTACAGATACTCAGTAAATGATGCCACTCCCAAGCCTTCAGTTTTGCTCTGTACAGTGGTTGTCCATTCTGAACACTTTTCTAGGGCACTGGACAGCCTTCAAGAGCTCTCAGAGCTTCTGATAGGCAGTCTTCCTAATACGTTTTTCTCCTACCTCCTTCTAGGATTTTTGTTGTCTTTAGTCACCATGTCCTCATCTGGGAGGCCTGCCCGTGATGCACTGTAACTTGGTTAGGAGTTCTTGTATCTTTGCCCTTAGTGGTGTTAGGGTTACATTGCTGTGAAAAGACACCATGACCAAGGCAACTCTTAAAAAGGAAAACATTTAATAGGGGCCGGCTTACAGTTTCAGTTTAGTTCATCATCATCATGATGGGAAGGATGCAGCATGCAGGACGACATGGTGCTGGAGAAAGAGCTGAGAGATCTACATATAGATCTGCAGGCAGCAAGGCCTGTGAACAATACTGGGCATATGTATCTTGAGCATATATATCTCAAAGCCTGCCTCCACAGTGACACAATTCCAACAGCTACTGCAATATGGCCACATCTCCTAACATTACCACCCCCTATAGGCCAAGCATCCAAACACATGTGTCTATGGGGCCATATCTATTCAGATCACCATACCAGCCAATGACACAATTCAAACCTCATTGTCATTGCTGTCTCTTGATCTGAACACTCCATGAAGGCAGGAACTGTGTCCATTTTATTTTCTACCATCAACAAAGGGCCCAGAGATAGTGCTTAAAATTCAGAAGGTGCTTTTCAAATACATGTTAAATAATGAATGATCTGGTTGTGTTTTTAGTCTATTACATTTAGCATATTGTTCATATTTTGTCTCCTAGACTGCTATTCAAACTTTCCCCCTTCCAGCAATACTTTTGTTAGCCCTGTTGTCTCAATATTTGTAACAAATGATACTTAGTCCCTCCTATCTTCCAAAATTGCAAATGGCAAGATTGTAATCTTAGTCCACTATGTGACATATCAAAAGTAGGGCTCCTTAGCCTCTACTGGTGAAAGAAGGATGTCAGGGATTCCAGGTCTTAAAGTCAGTAGACTTGGCTTAAAGTGGGCATCTGCCAAAAGCCTGTGAGAGAACTCAGGCTGCAGACATTTGTGAACCCTGCTCTCATCCCATGGCTCTTCCTTCATTTCTTCACTCTCTATTCACTATTAGGACTTTTGCTTATCCTGTTTTTCAGATTCACATCAGCACCTGTGAATGACCTTGGGTTCTTTAGGTATATAGGTGTTTTGTTTGTTTTTTTTTTTTGCTGCTTATAGAATCACCTTCTCCCATTTAGCCCCACCCCCCACATGGAAGCAGCTAGAGCTCTGGTAAACCCCAACTTTCTGCTGACAGCATCACTCAGCCTTGCCCTCCTTATCCTGTTCACCTTCACCATTTTTATTTCACAGATCTACAGGTCTACTATTCAAGGATGTTCTCTCTCTCTCTCTTTCTCTCTCTCTCCTTCTCTCTCATTCTCTATATGTGTGTGAGTCATCTCATATTATAAAACAGTTTCATTTATTTTAAAAACTATTTTATTACTAGCTGCAACGAACATATCCTCTACAGTTAGTTGAAGACAAATTTTTATTAAAGCATCAGTGAATTCAATGGGCCTTTTCTTTTGTTTAAAAATTGTATTAACAATCATTAAAATTACTGATTTTTGGTTTTGTTGCCATTGTTTTGGTGTGTGTGTGTGCGTGTGTGTGTGTGTGTGTGTATGTATGGGTGTGTGTGTGTGCGCACATGCGTGTGTTATCCAAGCAGTGACATTGTGCCACTTAACTGTTTTAAAACACTATTGGAATTCTTTTCTAATTTTAATATTTGAGTTATAGTATCATGGGCTAGGGAAACCCTAAATGCTTTTAAATTTTAAAAAGTCACAAAGCCATTGGTTTTAAATATAGACTCCATTTTTTTTCATGCAATTCTTCTTTTGTGTACTAAAGCTGAGTTACACAGAAGGCTCATTCTATCTCCTGGACTATTTTTAAAACCAAGGTTAGGTTGAGATATTTTAAAAGTATATATTTAAGTACATCTGTTAGCTATACCATGACATACATCAGGAAAGGACATGATACCACAGCAGTGGGGACTATAAACATAGCACCAGATTTTTTTTTTCATTAACTACCAACACTTCAATCAATATATTATATCTTCAGCAATTTTCCAAAGCCCATATCCATGCTGTGAGAAAGTAACTATTTGTGTTGATGAGAGAGAGAAGTAGATAAGCACATAGGCAGACCATGCACATAGTCCTATAGGCAGACCAGGCCCAGATATGCAGCTTTGTCAGAACTGATCAGAACAGACTTCCTTAACTATATGCACAGAAACAAATGCACTGGGCTTTATTGTTGGAGACGGTGACTCTATTTCTGGAGTGTAAGCAACCTCCATCATGTACTTACAGACCACCACTGGGGTAGGACTCATCACTCCCCCTGTAGCTGGACAAGCAGGTCATAAAAACAATACAAAAAGTCATAGAAAGCATGGGCTGACCTTGAGGAAGAACCTTAAAGCTGGTGGTCAACAGGAGTTCGTAGGGGAAGTGGTGAGTAACTGAGAGCCTGGGTGAAAGGTCAAAGCTAGCCATAGGTCAGAAGTCATATTGATTAAGAATATGGAAAAAGAATTTTGGAAACACAAAGGATGAGTGATAGCTCAGCTATGTCCTTTCTTAGTCATGCTGTTTTGGATAAGTCTTCTGACTCTGCTACTTTGTCACTCCTCCTACAAAACAGAAAACGTATGCTGACAAGTGTTCTTCTCTGCCTTGGATAAAAATAAAAATGCTAATATTTATAGAATTTTCACTCAGCAGCTTGTATGAATCAGCTCACTTAATGGTATCACTGTATGGTAGGTATTACAATTTTTCCCCAAGGTTACAAAGCTGACAGTTGACAGGTATTAGACCCATAGAATTCTACCCATAGACTACTCTCAGGAAACATGAATGAGGTCATGCATATGATAAAGTAGTTCTATGTTTCCATATAGTTTTATGATTGGTGATAGATAATATATGTATTCAGCATTAGAAAGAACAGTCATTATTTAAAATACATTATACTACTTCCCATTATCATCCTCACTGTGCTTTCAAGTTATTTCTATGGCATCACCATTCGCCAAAAGAGAAGGAGAGACTGTGCTTAAGGTCACCCAGCTCCTTGACTCCAGACACAGATTTTGAAGTCAGGTAAATTCTTTACACTCCAAAGTATGCTTGATCTTTTTGTTCTTTGACAAATTTGATGCTTTCTCTAACAGCTTCCATCAACATCCCCCATCTCCTATCCCTGATTCCCATGTTTTCCTCTGCTCTCATATCTTTATCTGTAGTACACAACAGTAATAGTCTCCATCTCAATTCCAAACCCTTCCTCTCACTGTGACCCTGCTTTGCCCCCTTCAGGCTCCTTAATCTTTCCCTGTATCTTGACTTTATCTTAGCCTTCATTCCTCAGTTGCTCCAGGGTTAAATCGATCTCTCATGAACCTCAGAGCAAGAACCTACACTTCCTCTAGATTCTCCTCCTGGCTGCCTGCAGATCAAGATGCAAAATGCCCAACTCCTTCTCCAGCACCATGGCTATCTGCAAGTTGTTATGCTTCCTGCCATGATGATAATGGACTGAACCTCTGAAACTGTAAGCCAGCCCTGATTAAATGTTTTCCTTTATAAGAAAAAAACAAATAAACTTCACTTTCTTTCCTCCTCACCAGCTTTCTCAGCATCCTGTCTGTCAAAGCTAAAAATTCCTTTTTTCCCTGTTATTTTCTCATACCATGGCAGGTTCCTGGCAAGCTCACAGTGCCATGGCTTTTCCACACCCAGCCTCTGTTCCCTCCAACTCAGGCTATACAATCATCACTGGGCCCTGGAAACCATAAGCAAGGAAGGTTCAGTGACCCTCCCCCAAGGAGAAAATTAAAGACACAAGACATAATAGCAGAAGAGTTTATTCAATGTGATGACCATGAGAAAATATATTTTATACTTGTGAAATTTGTCTGTCTGTCTTCTATTTCTTTTCTCTTCCTAGACTACCTCTTCTTACTGCATACAATTCTTCCAACTTACACAACTTACGTTCTACCATTCTACTATTTCCAGAAACCATATTCCTGGAAACACTTTAATCAAAACATCCCAAGGTTGCATGTTTCCATTCTTTCTGCTGGCCCTCAGGGCTTCAATCCTTTTCCCTCACCCAATACTAGATCAGCTTCCCCTCTACCCACCACCCCATCCACTTTCCCTTCCATATCCCTCCCTCCCTCCCTCCTTGTGATGATTGCTTTCTTCTCTCTCCCAAGTGGGACTGAGGTGTTCTCACTTGGGCACTTCAGCATGTTGAGCTTTTTGAGTTCTGTAGACTGTATCTTGGGTATTTGTCTTTCTTCTTCTTCTTCTTCTTCTTCTTCTTCTTCTTCTTCTTCTTCTTCTTCTTCTTCTCCTTCTCCTTCTCCTTCTCCTTCTCCTTCTCCTTCTCCTTCTCCTCCTCCTCCTCCTCCTCCTCCTCTTCCTCCTCCTCCTCCTTCTTCTTTTGCTAATATCCACTTATTAGTGAGTACATACCATGCATGTCATTTTGGGTCTGTGTTACCTCACTCAGGATGATATTTTTTTAGTTCCATCCATTTGCTGGCAAAACTCAGGATGCCCTCGCTCTTAATAGATAAGTAGTATTCCATTGTGGAAATGAACAACATTTTCTGTATCCACTTTTCTGTCCTGGGACATCTGGGTTGTTTCCAAGTACTGACTATCACAAATAAGGCCGCTATGAGCATAATGGAACACGTGTCCCCATTGCATGGTGGGGCATCTTTTGGGTATATTCACAAGAGTGGTATGGCTGGGTTTTCAGGTAGATCTATTTTCAATTTTCTGAGGAATCCAGATTGATTTCCAGAGTATTTGTACCAGTTTTCAATCCCACCAGCAATGGAGAAATGTTCCTCTTTCTCCACATCCTCTCCTCAGGGTGAGGACATCTACGTGGAGACAGGTGGGTGGGGAGAAGGTATGAGATGTGGAACAGTCAGGGGAATAAAAGATGGAGTGTAAAAAAATAAAAAATAAAAATAATTTTAAAAATAATAAAAAGTGAACAAAGGAAAAATAGAAAAAAACTTTAAAAAGAAATAATGTAAGCATCATTCTAAGTTGTCTTTCCCTTCTCTGTTCTTTGTGGAATCAGTACCTCACAACTTTAGTTCTTCCTCAGTTACATAATTCTGTATCAGGCTGTCCCCATAAGCTACATGATGATAGTCACTGTCTTGACCATACAGTACCAATTCCCATGTATGTCCAAGCATTGTCCCAGTAATTTGTTTATAATTCATATGCTTTGAAAATTATATTGCACTGAGATTCAAACATATTTCATTATACTTACAAAACAACCACGTCACCAACTGAAATATCTCTCAAGACGCCCCTCCCAGTTTCCTTTTCTCTCTCTCTCTTTTTTTTCAAGAATTGATTTCTTGCCTCTGTTCAGGTTTCTCTTTCGAATGTCAGGATGGAAAGTTATTTATGGTATACTGTACGTATACCTTGCTTTCCTGACTTTCATTCTCTTTCTAGCAACAATGTTATCTTGATTTTCTTTGTGGAAACCATAATTCCTTCACTAGCTAAAACACTGGTAAGTATATCAATTTACAATATTTATACTTCTAGGTCTAAAAATGGAAGACTGCATTAGCTACTTTTCTTTTGCTAGGACAAACTATCATGACTAAGGTAGCTTATAAAAGAAAGCATTTGACTGAACTCATGGTTTCAGAAAATTAGAATCCATGATGACAGAGCAAAAGCATGGTGACAGGAAGTCACTCCCTGTGGTTTTTATTGGAGAAAGAATGATGCAGAGAATGAGAGTAGCGATTTCATTCACAGGAAAGTCTTGAATTATTGGCACTGGGATTATCCTGAGACATGATGGTCTATTATCATCACCAAATCCAGAGCCACAGTCTTTTCTATGCATGTCACACATCACCTCTGGGTCTGCAGACACTTCCCCTCTTTATGGAAACTATAAAATCTGTTTCTGTCCTTTGTAAACCTTTCCCCTCACCAAGGCTGAGTGATGCACACACATTTACAAGTGTCTGCTGAAGAAATGGTGACAGAAGAACATCAAAGGGAAATTTTTTCTGTGTAAAAGGGAACAAAAATTCCTAGAAAAATTTTTTGGAACGAAATGTGTGCTCTAGGCAGCCAGATAATGGGCACAGTGTAGTCTTCTGCCTCTAGGCTACAAGACAGAAGGGTCAAAACAAAGAGAAGAAGAAATGATGGAGCATGGAAGGATGACCAGACTTTTATTAGGAAATGAGGATGACCAGGCTTCTATTAGGAAATGAGGCAGTTGGGGGAAGGAAGAAGAGAAGAGACTTTAGGAGAAAAGGAACGGATCTTGAGGGTGACTGGGAAGCTTGAAAGCAATTATCAATATACTAGAAAATCCTTTATTGCAAACATACAATGCAAAGCCATTAAAGATCAACAGTACCTCTTGAAAACCTCGCTGATTACTGGGAAAGGTACTCCTTGAGAAAATGGAAACCCATCCTACTGGCGTATTTGCTGGGAAGGTATCAGCCATTCTCTCCTAACTCATTGGATCTTTTCCTAATTTAGAGCTGTGTATGGATTGTGTATAGTATCTTCCTGCTCATTAATATAGTCAGATGTTCAGTTCTACTATTTTTATTATTTGCTCTTTACAGCTATTCAATGAAGATCATTTTTCCTCTCTCCATCATACATAATAAAGACTGTATGCAGAAAAAAAATGAGGCAGAATGTTTTCCCTTAAGAGAGGGGTTTTTCAGATGTGCTCTGTAATTTGTCATCCAGAGGAAAGCGTGTATCATCACTGCTTTAAAAAATAAATGAATTACATGGGTTTGATGCACAGCAGGCTCGCAGATTTCATGCTGCCTTTGTGTTGAACATATGCGTGCTCTCTGCTGCCTTCTCTCAGATTGTTCTAGACATGCAGGAGATAAAACAGACAGGAAAGTGGCCAACAGCACAGCAAATAGTTTGGTAGGTCACCTCACTAACAAGACACAAAGAAACCACCTTCCAGACAGGAAATTAAGTACTTAGAGAGAACCAACCAGCCCAGGCCACAGTCTGACGGCTACGACTGTCCCCTCATTGCTGCTGCCCCTCCTTTTTCCTAGATGACTTCATAATATCATATTAATATGAAAAGAAAAAAGCCTATGTAGCTAAACTCAGTTCAGTGTTACACAAATCCTCAAAGCTGTGCAGATATTCTCTTCTTTCTTCCAAGAGAGGTCCGTCAGTGTGGCACTACTATGAGATTCCTGCCAGCTCTATATACTCTTGGTTATATCAACTTTGCTTGCTAAGGTTGCTTTAGTAGCAAGCCACTCCTCTTCCTCACGATTCTCTTGTGCCAGCACTGTTTCCCAGCCCTAACTCTCCTAAATCCTGATATATTCTGACCATATGGTTATCATAGCTTCTCTCACTTCTCTCCTTTCTTTGGAGTACTGTGCCTTGTGTTCTCTATAGGTGCTGGCTTTTATTAGTGAATGGCATATATATATATCACAGTAAATTTTAATCACAACCAGTTCTGCTTCAGTTTTTATTCAGCAAAATATTTGGGCATTCTAAAATTTCAACAAACACCATAGTTTGCTACAATTAATATCTAATTGAAAGGTTCTTAGCCCCAATCTTCACAATCTAATTGGAGAACCTATTTTTAGACCAATTGGCTTGATTCAACTGGTTTCTTTTCCCCATTTTAGCTGGATTCCAAACTGATTGGGAGACTGCCAGCTCTATAGTCTACTTCTGAGCATGTATGCTGATCGTTAATGGTGCCAGTGGAATGCAGAGTGCCCCAAAACCTTCATTATGAAAAGGTCAAGTTTTAGGCAAGATGCCTTTTCAAATGAAAGTATACATTGGGTCTTATCTGAAATAGCAAGGGGATTACATGAGAAAGCAACCTAAGCTATCATCTCCAATAGAGTGGAATTGCTGTTATATCGTTTGTAAACAAAGGAGCATTCATCATTCCCCTGTGGTTGATGTTACCAAAAAAGATACACAAAAACAAATGTCCACTGCCCCAGTGGGCACGCATCATTCAATTATTTACCATAAAATGCAAAAAGAGGTGGTTGTGAGATGAAGTTATAATTAAATAATTATAATTAAATATGAAACACAAAGATCTAGGAAAAAAAAAAAGAACAGTGGGAGTCATAGGGGATAGAGGCCAGAGGACTTGAGGAAGGGACAGAAAGAGAAAACTGCTTCAGAAACTTCACTTGCATTGGCAGCTGACAATGGGTAAAGACTTTGGGATTCGGCATGGGAAACAACACCCTGTGCATTAGACACATTAAGGAGCACACTGCTGACCTTTCTACATGATAGCACAATGAACTCCTCTGAGGGGAGTGGCTCTCACAGTACCAGAAGATACTATACCAGCTGCTAAGAAAAAAAGGAATCAGCAGTTCTCCCCAGCTGTGTGAAAGCACCTACCCTATGAACACTAATGACGACTGTGATGGATAGACAGCCATAAAGGTATAATATTGGCACTTCTGTCTTGGAGTAACCAATTACTGTTTAATTGGACTTAAGAGAAGAATTCTTGTCTGGTACTATAAACCTAGCCAGATAAACAAGAATGGAGAGAAGAGATTGCTACTCTTAGTTTCTTAAATCAATATAATTTCTAACTGTTTTATAAATGCCAATCATTATACCCACATATGTCTACAGATAGACACTCTCACCACTCACCAAAGAAGCTTTTTTTGTTTTCAGCTTTTGAGATGGAGTTTCTTTGTGTAACCCTGGCTATTCTGGGAGGTTGGCTTGAAACTCACAGAGATATACTTGCCTCTTCTGGGATTACAAGCATATATCAGCACAGCCTTGCTCAAAGAAACTTTATTTTCCACAGACAAATACTATTACAGAGAACTGCAACTGGTCAAAATGTATAGATTAACTTACAGTGAGGCGCGCAACACCAACTGATATGTCTGTAACTCAATCTCTATGCATAAAGCTCTAGGGAAAAATCACTGAAGAGGAAGCAAAAACTTTGTAAGAGCCAGAGGCCTATTGATATGTAGTGCCCCTAGCCATGAGAGGGAAATGTACCAATGAACACTTGACAACATAGTTACATGAACAAGACCAGCAGAATGACACCACAAGTAGAACTGCCAAGGTTGACAGGAAATTTGGCATGGTCCCACCCCTAGATTAAAAGCTAAAGATGGTCAGAGGCCAATGAGAGGGAGAATCATTTTTCTCTAGGGACAAGCTCCAAATAGAATATTCACTCACAAGTGGGAACATATACACACACACACACACACACACACACCCATGCATGCACCCACATGCACATAAATGCATACACATACACATACACAGAGAGATACACACACATATGAGAAAAGCTAAATGGACTCAATAAGTTATACATACATGCATATATGTGTGCATATATACGTACATGTGTTTGTGTGTGTGTGTGTGTGTGTGTGTGTGTGTGTGTGTGTGTGTGTGTACATGTAACAGATAAGGAATCTGAGAGGGCAGACCGGAGGAGGAGTTAAAGGGGGAAAAGTGGAGAGGAGTAATGTAGATGCAGTGATCATGTGTGTTCTCAAAAAGCATAAAACTATTTTTAAAAACCCTCTCATTTTAGGAAAGCAGTATTTTGGGCTATTTTGGGCTAGGAGCCTTCTAAGGACTTACTCAGCTGGAGGAGAAATCCCAGGTAGAAAGAGTGTAAGTCAATGTCCTAATCCCAGGAAAGAACAGAGCCAGGATTTGAACTCAGATACTCTAAATTAGAACCAGCATCCAACCTACTGTGCCACAAAAAATATACTATGTTTCATTTTTCTGCAATCTCCTATTACAGAAAGATTAGTAATTACAAATCAGCTCTCCTGGTTTAATAGCTCTCCTATTTAAATAGTCTTGGCAGCACCTGCTCCTGTGTCCCTTCTATTAGAAAATACTTGGCCAATAATCAGCGGGGGGAGGGGGGATGCAAATTAAAACAAATTGCTGTGATTTTGAAAATAACACAATTATAAGTTTACTTTTCAGTTTTTTTCCATTAATTCACACAAAACTATTTCCAATTAAACCCAACTAAAAGGGTTTGTGGCACTTATGAATTTTCTTTTCTTGGGTCCAAATGTGCAATTTCCTCCTTGTTGATCCTCTCGGCTTATCGTGGTCCTGCTTCAAACAGCCAGCCTCAAAATTCCTGGCCTCCCCTTTTGCCAGCAGAAATCATACCTCATTTTCTCAGTGCAGGATACCTTCCCTAATCCGAAGTACTTGGAACCAGAAGTGTTTCAGATTTATGAGGTTTCTGTTGTTTGTATGTTTGTTTCGATTTGAGAATATCTTCCTAGACCTTGCTGCTTAAGCCTCCAAATTCTAAAAGTCTGAAATGGGAAATGTTCCAGAACACAAAACTTTTATATTGTAACACATCAGGAGTTTCAGACTGCAGAGTTTGGGGGTCAGGAATGTTCAACCTGTAGTGTCCGTCTATCTAGACAGTGAAAATCTCCTAACTGCTTTGAAAAGATAAGACCTCTCTGCTGTGATTGGAGTCCACACAGAAGGTGATACCAGTGTTGCTTTATGTTCTCTCTGGTCCTGACAGCAGGAAGCAAGAGTCCTAAGGTTAAATTTAGGGAGAAAGACATAAATGCCAGGGTAAAGGTTAGCTGAAAGGGAAACCATTACTGGCCCTTAACATCCATAGGAGAAAAGAAAATTCACTCAGCACAGCTAAGAAACATCTTCTGTATAAGTTTCAGTGTCTCTGGTTTTATGTGGAGATCCTTCAACCACTTAGACTTGACCTTCGTACAAGGAGATAAGAATGGGTCAATTCCCAGTCTTCTACATGATAACCGCCAGTTGTGCCAGCACCATTTGTTGAAAATGCTGTCCTTTCTCCACTGGATAGTTTTAGCTCCCTTGTCAAAGATCAGGTGAGCATAG
>CACVCL010022190.1:0-46571 GCA_902729485.2 Mus minutoides | reverse complement strand
CCAACTAGGCCATCTTCTAATACATATGCAGCTAGAGACATGAGCTCTGGGGGTTCTGATTAGTTCATATTGTTGTTCCATCTATAGGGTTGCAGACACCTACAGCTCTTGGGTACTCTCTAGCTCCTACATTGGGGACCCTGTGTTCTACCCTATAGATGGTTGTGAGCATCCACTTCTGTATTTGTCAGGGACTGTGAAAGCCTGCCAGGAGACAGCTATATCAGGGTCCCTTCAGCAATATCCTGCTGGTGTGTGCAGTAGTGTCTGCATTTGGTGGCTGATTATGTGATGGATCACACGGGTGGGGCACTCTCTGGATGGTCCATCCTTTCGTTTAGCTCCAAACTTTGTCTCTGCACCTCCTTAGTACATATTCTTAATTTTATGTGTGTGTGTGTGTGTGTGTGTGTGTATGAGTGTAGTGACTTTATTTAATTATACAGATATAAATCATTCCCTAACACTTTTTTTTAACCATGTATTCCTGTATTATTTTCTTCTGTGTTACCTAAGAACTTTTTGAGAACTACCTATAAAACAAATAGATATGGGATTAACATGCAATTTCATTTCACAATTTTACCTATTCATTGGTCACTGTTAACTAAAGGAATCTACTGAACTATAATAAAACCTAGTATAAATAAGCCTTGGTACATTACTAGAAAATTTGGATTTTTCTAGTTTTCATTTCATTAATTGCATTGACTCTGCCTTGATAAAAGATTGTGAAACTTTCATTATTTTGCTGCATTTTGAGGGTTAAATTTGGTTATTAATCATTCCTTCTTAAACATTATTAAAATAAGTCTAAGTTTTGATTTTCATATTTTACTAAGAACTTTCATTAACAGGAGTTCTTAAAGAAGTTACATTATTTCCCCTGAAGATAGCCTTCATGGCATTCTGCTAATAGGCAAACAGTACTGAAATGAATGCTTTTTCAGGAGGAATAATAAAATACCATTAATAACATCAAAAAATTTAAAGAATGTGGCCTACGGCTTCACCTTTTTCTAATATTTCAGTGCCACCACGGGGATAATTAGAGAGTTAACTTTGCCTTTAAATAATGATATCTAGTCTCAAAAATCACATCTATCTCAAAAAAGCAGATAGGTACCTCAAAGTTTTGTCTACACAGAGCACCATGATTTTCAGTTTGCTTTGCTCAGACTTTGAGCTCTCTGTTTTTAGACATTGTGTCATGAGAGCTAGGCACAATGGCAGCTCCTTAGGAGCTTGCTTTTGGGAAGCTCTACATTTATATTTAGGAAGAGTCTATGTTTATATTTAGGAATATTCTGTATTAAGGAAGGAAACAAGACTGTTTTCCTGACTGCAAATACCTTGAACTTTCTACTCTTGAATTGATCATTTCTGGAATTAAGAACACTTCAAAACATATGCATACGTTTGTTTTGATTAGAGCCTCTCACCTGATTTATGGATTAACTATTTTCATATCAACATTGCTTCAATGACCACTAAGCTACAGACTCCGATAGATCGAGATGTCTTTCTTCTTCATCCTATATTAACATCAGACTCTGGTTCAGTTCATAGCGTCTATCTGTATGCTTGTGCTTCAGTATTGGTTTGTCACTGTTTTCATTTGTCACTGGAGGAACCCATTAGAAGTAATAGTGCCCTTTATAGTGCATCAGTCATTATGATGAGGAGATAGGCAACATTTCAGTGTTACAGAGAGTACAGCTGTAGAATCATTTTAATTCATACACTAATTAGACTAACTCTCAATTCTTCTGTTTTAAGTTTTTCTCTACTCACAAGATATAGCACTAGAAAAAAATGACAGTATATACTTACATGGTATTAGTAATATTGATTTCAGAGGTTAAACTTACTGGTGACTACACATCTGATCAATATTTTGAACGATAATTATGAATGAACCTGGGAAGGAAAAAAGGAGAAAAAAGTAGAAAAAAATCAGGAAATCCTTGACTTTTATATGAAAGGGACTTCCCTAAGGACAAATTCCTGATGAGACTTTATATCTTCAGTAGCATTTTGTCTCAATAGCACATCATTTATCTTGGTAGATGCAATATATTATCAGTTTATAAACATAAATTCTGTACAAACATAATTTTATACATTTTATTTGCAAGGGTTTTTGTAAGACCACAAGATATCTGGATATTTCAGGCTAAGTATGAATTTGTTTGTAGATAACAATATTCTGTTTCAATAACAGGCTGACCAATAAATTAATCTTATGCAATATCTAGAGATTCTTGGATTTTCCTCCCTTTCTTCCCTTCCCTTCTTCCTGCCTTCCCTCCTTTCTTCATTTATTTATTTATTTCCCTCCTCCACATTCTCCTTCTTCTCCTGCTCCTCCTTTTTTTTTTTTGACACTTCTTCCTGCAGAAAATAGGAATGAATGTGGATACCAATAGCCAGACATTATGTCATTATGTAGAGAGAGAAATAGTGAGGTGGGGGTAGGATAGAGAAAGAGACAGAGACAGAAAAACAGAGAGAGGGAGAGGGGGAGGGAGAGAGAGAAACATTGGACCTTGGAACAATCAGCAATAAATATGATATTTTCATCAAATCCATCTTCTCAGACCTCAGGGAAACCCACAGAAGACAGGGCAAAAGAGTTTAAGAGTCAGAAGAGATGGGGGAAATCAGAACCAGATCCTCTAAATTAGCCAAGCAAACATCATGTATTCACAGAGAGCATCAAGTCCAGGACCTGCACAGATCTTTGTCAGACACTGCATTTATGTTTTGGTTTTCATTGTAGTGTTTTTTAAATGGGATTTCTGAGTGTGATAATGAGTGGGTCCCTTATTATTGTGCTTTTTCTTGGGCTTTTTGTTTGTTTGTTGTTTGTTTGTTTGTTTGTTTGTTTGTTTTCAAGACAGGATTTCTCTCTGTAGCACTGGCTGTCCTCAAACTCACTTTGTAGACCAGACTGGCCTCAAACCCAGAAATCAGCCTGCCTCTGCCTCCCAAGTGCTGGAATTAAAGGTGTGTACCAGCACAGCTTGGGCTTATTTCATTCTGCCTGGTCCAACTTCAATTTGATGGTGTTTGTTTTATTTTATTATATTTTATATTATTATGTTTTTTAATCTCTTTTTTTTTAAGGAATTTTATGTTTTCACTGATATCCTCTCCCAAAAAAGCTGCCTGGATACATGGAAACTTGAAGATTGATAATGTTGATGAGAACCCATCATTTATATATATCCCACACTCAATATTATAACATGGCAGATTAGTTTTGTTATAAAATTTAATTCCTACAATTTTGATCTTATTATCTATGAAAAGATAAAAAATATGTATTAATGATGAATGTAATTGAACTATAAATTTTATTAAACATTATCCATTAAGAATATGTATGTTCATTCAATTTCTTCACTTTTGACAGAATCATTCTTTTGATAAACAAAATAAGCATGCAAAAAGACACTTTAATGAAATTTTATATTATTCTGTGCCTAATATATGAATGTTTTCAGTTAGGGAGTTTTAGCCTCACCCACTGCTTAGGAAATGGACAACTTTTGGAGGTTTCTTGATAAGATCTCAAATTGCAGCAATGCTTCCTCTAACCTGCAAAACATAGCAAGGCAACTTGGTTAAATTCTAATTGGAATAATTGAATTCTGCCTGCATATCTGACTTCTTCCATTTCCTAGTATCCTTTGTAGTCTTGTTATCTTGTGCTCTGAATTGAGGACTGTTGCAGCTGGAGTCACTAAGGCCAGGTGATGACAGCCCAGGATATTATTTGCTTTACTAATGTTACAGTAGCGCTACCCTAAGTCTCCAGCTCCTGTTTCAATTACTGTCTTTGTGAAACTTTAACGTTCCTTGATTTAAGTTTATAAGAAAAAGTAAACAAGAAGTGAAGAAGAAAAAGAAGAAGAAGAGGAGGAGGAGGAAGAAGAGGAAGGAGAAGGAGAAGAAGAAGAGGAAGAGGAGGAGAAAGAAGAGGAAGAGGAGGAAGAAGGAGAAGGAGAAGGAGAAGGAGAAGGAGAAGAAGAAGAAGAAGAAGAAGAAGAAGAAGAAGAAGAAGAAGAAGAAGAAGAAGAAGAAGAAGAAGAAGAAAAGGAGGAGGAGAATAGGAAGAGAAGAAGAAAACTGTTGTCATGCAGTTTCTATTAAAATAGTCAATAACCTATTTGCAAACTAAGGTATATTTAAAAATATATATGAAACAATACTTTATTATTTTTTCAAGAATCATGAAGTTTGCAGGCAAATAGATGCATCTAGAAAAAAAAAAATCATCCTGACTTATGTAACCCAGACTCAGAAAGACATGCATGGTAAGAACTCACTTCTCAGTGGATATTATACATAAAGTACAGAATAAACATACCACAGACTCAATGAAACGAATTAATAAGGAGATCCCAGGGAGGATGCTTGAATCACATTCGGAAGGCAAAATAAAATAGTCATCCGAGGTTGATGGATAGAGAGAACTGAGTGGGAGAGGGATGGAGAATCAAGGCACCGAGATGAGATGTAGGGAGAATCTAGGAGAGGGGGCCTGAAGAATGAACAGAACTATCTGGTAGGTGTGTGCATGTGTTTGCAGGGGGAGATATTTTCTAGGGCATGGCAGATACCAAAGATGAGGGAATCTCCAGTGAATCTATGAGAGTGACTCTACCTGAGACTCGAATTACTGGGGGATATGAAGCCTGAAGTGGTCACCCCCTGTAGCCAGGCAGGACTCCAAGTGGAGGAAAAAGGACATGAACCTACCCACAAAATCTGCAACTCAAAATTTGTCCTGTGTACAAGCAATACAGGGAAGAAAATGGAGGAGAGACTAAGTGAATGTCCAATCAATGAACAAGAAGCAATCCCTGACGCAATGATACCCTGATTGCAGACAAGAGCCTAACTCAGCTGTCCTCTGAGAGGCTCCACTCAGCAGCTGACTGAAACAGATTCAGAAATCCACAGCCAAATATAAAGGAAGTTCAGGAAGTTCTGTGGAAGAGTTAGAGGAAGGATAAAGAATCTGGAGAAAAAGGAACTTGATAGTATTACCAAGAGTTAAATTAACACTTTTGGAGCCACCCAGAAACTTAGCCACCAAGCAAAGAGCATACATGGGCTGGACCTAGGCCCCCTGCACCTATGTAGCAGTTATGTAGTTTGGTCTTCATGCTCAGTGCCAACAACTGAATCCTTGACCATGTTGCTTTCCTCCAGATCCTGTTACCTTAACTTTATTGCCTTGTTGGGCCTCAATGGGAGAGGATGTGACTAGTCTTGCATGGGCCAGAGTGCTTTGGAATCCAGGGGTGGGCTCCCTCTTATCAAAGGAGGAAGGAAGAGGATGGGAAAGGAGGACTGAGAGAATGCAGGCTGTGGTCACTTGTAAAGTGAATAAACAAATAAATAAATAAATAAATAAATAAATAAATAAATAGATAGATAGATAGATAAATAGATAGATAGATAGATAGATAGATAGATAGATAGATAAATAAATAGATGGAAAAAACTCAAGGCAGTGAATCTAATGCTCAGTAAAAAATATTATTTATGTATTTTGCTTCAAATAGTATCCCCTTTTAATATTTTAATATTCACATATACTAATTTGATACCTTGCATATAACACTTTTATGAAATATATTTAATAAACAAGAATACCATGTACTTAACACAAACCTAATACAAAACCTAAATTTATGTTTCTTCTCCACACTGGTGAGCCATCGATCCTTTTGTGACCTGAAAGGTATCCATTTGTGAAAAAAAATATTATTAATAACTCTGGGTTTGGAGAGAAATTACTCCAACACTTACTAGAATGTTTCTGTAAATTTCACAATAAATTATTTCTTTTCCATTTTAAGGCTCTTTTCTTTATTTTCCTTGTTTTGATTTTTTTTTTTTTTTAGGTATGTCCAATGTACCCAGATCATATCAACCCTGAATACCTCCCACCAAAATCTTTTCTACCCAAAAATAAATACATACATGACCTACTTTTATAAAAGCTATAAAAGTATCTTTTATAAAAGTTATTAGACTGAAGGAATGACTATCCAGAAACTGCCCCACCTAGTAATCCATCCCATATACAAACACCAAACCCAGACATTATTGTGGATGCCAGCAAGTGCTTGCTGACAGGAGCCTGATGTAGCTGTCTTCTGAGAGGCTCTGCCACTGCCTGACAAATACAGAAGTGGATGCTCACAGCCATCCATGGGATTGAGCACAAGGTCCCAAATGAAGGAGCTAGAGAAGGAAGCCAAGGAGTTGGAGAGTTAGCAGTCCCATAGGAGGAACAACAATATGAACTAACCAGTACCCCCAGAGCTCCCAGGGACTAAGTCACCAACCAAAGAGTACACATGGTGGGGCTCATGGCTCCAGCTGCATATGTAGCAGAGGATACCCTTGTCAGTTATCAATGGAATGAGAGGTCCTTGGTCCTGTGAAGGCTCTATGCAACAGTGTAGGGGAATGCCAGGGCCAAGAAGGGGGAGTAGGTCAGTTGGTGAACAGAGGGAGAGGGAAGGGGATAGGAGGAGGAAAAGGAGGTTTTCAGAGCAAAAATTAGGAAAGGGGATAACATTTGAAATGTAAATAAAGAAAATATCCAATAAAGTCCAAAAAAAAGAAAGAAAAAATGCTATATGATAAGTTTCTCAATAATATTTTTTAATACTTTAATTATAGAGATTTTTCCCCCCGTTGGTGAGGTTGTTTCCAAGTATTTTATTTGGTGGATGAAGGGTTGAAAAAATTAGCTACCTGAGTTAACACTGGGCTATTTGAAACTATACTGATTTTCAATGTTTTTTTTAGCTTTTAGGATCATGATTCCTGCTATAAACAACAAATGAATCCTTTATCTTATATGTAAAGATTTATATTTCTTTTTGACAATGTTGGAATATCCCTATTTAACCTTGTCATTGTGAAGCATGAAACTTCTGCTTCTTTTTCTATAAATCAGAACTAAAAGAAAAATAGAGAATATTCTTCTAAAAAGTATATTATGCCTTTCAGACTGTTAATGCATGTCTAAAAGGATTCTTCGCTTGTCTGAATGCTAAAACAAAATCAGCAAGATGTACAATTCACTTTGTACAAAAGACAAAACTAACTCTGAGGCAAAAATGATCCAAGTGGTATTATATAAATCCTTAAGAGATTGACCAATATGAGTAAACACACACACCACACCACACACACACACACACACACACACACACACACTTATTTGCTTAGTATAAGAGGTAACTCTTCTGGGTTCTTGTAAGAGAGGTGATGATAATAGTTACAGAATATACATGGTTGAGTGTATATGTAAAAACCAAGATACTATGTTATACAAAAATCATACATATAGAAAATGAATGAGTTAGAAAACACAGTTAAATCATTGAGATCACCTAAAGTAGAGTAAATACCCAAAATAATTTTGCTATTGTTTCTATGTACACCTGACTGACTCAATTTTTCTGCATGTTTAGCCTCCTATTATACTTTAGTACTTCCAGGTTTTTCAGTAACCTCTCCATCTTAAACTACCTGCATTCAATGAATAATTATTTTTATGGAAATGTAATCATTAGCTAAATTTTACATAGATACTCTTATCAATGCAACCACTTCCACTGAAATTTTTGTAAAATTATAATTTTTGTAGAAGGCAACTTTTGAAAGGATTCACGATTGTATGAATGCAGACAAATAAAGTCTTATCTGAAAATAACTGGTTATTGTTATTAGAGAAAACTTTTACTTCCTCATAATTAGGATAAGTAGAAAAAATGAGTTACCGTACTTTACAAATGAGCACACAGGTCAATTTTTATATCATCTACTATGATATTTTTATGTTTCAAAGGTTCAACTTAAAATATTTCTACCTGCTTGTTTACAAATTAAAACAATTCCTGTTTCCAGAGCAACTATTGAAAAATTAAAGATGAGTTGTTGTGGCTATAATTAAGAAAATATACTTCTATTGACCTATTATTATATATAACCCTATATGTGTGTGTGTGTGCATGTGTGTGTGTAGTAAATGTAAGTTATTATATAATACATATGTGCATAGATACAAATTTCATTTCTATAGTTATATCTAATAATATGCTCAATGTGTAAGTTGAAAAAAAAATCTTCCTGAAGTTTAAATGAGACATAACAGTGAATTTGAAAGTCCTCTCCATACACACATTCAGTCTCCAAAAAAAGCCATCTAATTAAATAAAGACTTTAATAAGAAATTAAGAAATGTGTACTTTAGAGAGGGCTCAGCTATTAAAGGCTAGGCTCACAATGAAAATGAAAGAATGGAAGACAAGGACTCAAAGTATTAGGTGGAACCTGAGGGTCCTCTGTTAGCACAGCCCTCAATCACTGCTGAGGACTCACACTCAAAAGGCTGGGATGGAGGAGGAGCTGAAAGAAACTGTGAGATATCATACTCTCCTCTACAGTGAGAAGGTCACTAATTACTGGCTCATAGTCAATTGATATCAGATGGTTTATATTGTTGTTGTTGTTGTTGTTGTTGTTGTTGTTGTTGTTGTTGTTGTTGTTGTTCTTCTTCTTCTTCTTCTTCTTCTTCTTCTTCTTCTTCTTCTTCTTCTTCTTCTTGTTCTTGTTCTTGTTCTTCTTGTTGTTTTTGTGTAGTCTCCCCCCACTGGTAACTGGTTCTTTGAGAAATGTGCTGACAAGACATAAAAGAACATTTAGTATACAAACTGGACAATGCATTTAGAAATAATGCCATTTGCATCTTTGTTTTGTAAAATGTACTGAAATCCAACCAAAAATGATCTTAAATATATACATTTACATATAGATATATGCATATTTATATATTATAATATATTATATTGTGTATGTATGAAATACATATATACTTATAAATAATTTGACCCTTAACTACTGTTAAATAACTTTAACTATTTCTCTCTTATATTAAGAGATTTAAAGATCTTTAAAAAAGCTATTATTTTAAAAGAAATCCAGTTGAGACTTGAGAGCTTAGCAATCATCAGCCAGTTCTCGCAGTTCTAACAGAGTACCTCACTCCAGGTCTACAGAATCTACTTCCATTTCTTGCTCTCCACAGAGAGAAAACCAAAACCTCTCTTTCAACACACATACAAAAAGTGCTTAAAAATGTTTATAATTTATATAATATGTGAATTGACAATATTTTCCATTTTAGTGTAAAAGCTCCATGAAGCATTCAATGATGTTATCAAGAAATAGAGTTGCTCTGAGACTTTTAGAATTTAGAAAAAAAGCTTCAAATTCTAACACAATGGTTATGTACAAAAGATTTATGTATGTGCAAACAAAAATTGTATGTACAAACAATTTAAAAAGCATAAAATATTCAAAATTTTCCAGAGATTTTTTTTATGTGCTATTCCAGGAAAGTACACCAACAGGAAATATGATTTTCATAATGAAATGTTTTTAAGTAGAAGCTTATGTGTGAAGAACTTCAAATAACTTCAATCTAACATTTTATGATAATGATTAATATAAGTTACATAGTATAGCAGATATCTGAAACCCTAAATATATATTAGAGGCCCACCTTTGTACAAATGGGTGGATTTTCATATCACTAAGTTTGAAAAAAAAAAAGAATCTTGAATTAATTTTAAAATCATTCTTCTTTCCTGTTTATATAAAGCATTCACACTTAGTATTCACTATAAGTTAATGATTTATTCATATTCATAATGATATTACAGATGAGAAGAAGATAAAATTACCTTAACCAAGCAAAACACAAAAACAAAAACAAAAAAATTAAGGGTGTTTCTGTTTGGACCTATTCAATGTCAAGTTGTTCACAGTGTCCAGTATAGATATTGACTTTCAGACTGTTTCCTTGATCACCTTCATTTGTAAAGGAGAGACTGTTCCTATCCGTGATTCTTTCAGAACTTGTAGTAGTTGTATATAATAAAACAATATTTTAAAATCTTCACTTGGATTTTTAATGTGAAAATAAGCATATATAATTTTTATTTGAATGATTTCAACTAAAAATATTTCATCAACATTTGCTTGTTTGTGTGTATGCATGTGTATGTGTTTGTGTGTGTGTGTGTCTTAGGTGGGTAGATGTAGTTATTTAAGATATTTAAGTTAAGCTGTGTTGGCATATTAGTTGAAATAATATCCAAAGGCAAAGAATAAGAGACACACATTTTATGTAAGCCAAGGTGCTTAGCTACACTTTATTTCTGCTTATATACTCTTTTTTAATTTTTAATTAAAGATCATCATTTTGTTAGAAGCTTTGATTTTTTTCTTAGTATTAATTTTTCAGAAACATGAGTTTTTAATTTGTGTTTTTGTAATAAAGGGTAATTAATTTGTAAAAGAGCGTTTCAGGATGAAAAAACAGAGACAATGTTGAACTCTGATGAAAGGCATGTAAAAATAAATCACTTTCTTATTTGTTCAAAATAATGTGATGTTAATTTATTGATGTTAATATTAGAGTGAACTATATTTCAGTATAAATTGCATTATGTATTTTGCATGTAATTGAAAGTAAATTAATTACCTAAAGTGTGAATATTTTTTTAAAAAGACATAATAGCCTTATTTCATAAACACTTTTACCAAAATTACAGGATAAACTCATTAAGATTATTCTGGGGTGCTTGACACATATTTATAATTATAATGGACACATAGTCCATTAAGATGGTTTCATGACCCTCCACGACTTTGAACTTGCCCAGTTAAAGCTAATTATTCACAGTTTAATGTACAAAAGTAAAACATCAGATATTTGCTTATGTAAAAGTATCTTGTCATTCAGTGTGGAAATCGTTCTCTATACTTTTATATAAAAAAATCCTAGTTTTATCAGCTTTAGAGTATTTCTCATAATGTTTTTTAAAGACAATACAGTGTATTATAAATACATGCATACATGTATTTATGCATACATATTACTAAATATAACACACTCTCTCTTTATAATATTACATACTATCCATCTGTAATGTGTTAGTATGTACACGTGCATATCTATATTTAAGTCAGACTAATTGGTTTTGGATAACCAATTGGCATTGGATAACTGATTGATATTAGATAATCAAGTCATGAGTGCTTGCTTTAGCAGACTGTCATAGACTCTTAATGTCTTAAGTATTAATACAAATCATGTAAATGTTTTCATGTACACATTATATACTCATGCACAACTTTAAATGCACTATAAATCTGTCATGACAAAGTAAAATATACAAGGTGATAACGTGTACCAGTTGATATAGTTTGACACTTAAGCTCACTTAAGTGTTTTGATGTTAATGCTTTCATCCTCAGTGTTGGGAGTTAGTAGAGAAATTAGGAGAAGGGATCTACTAAGTGATCTACTACTGAGAGGGTATGATTAATGAGGACATGGAGATCCCAACCCTTTCTTTTCTTTATTGCATGCTAACAGTTCATTAAAGACTATACCTAAGCACATACTCCCATGTTAACCAGCTCTATTTTTGGAAGTCTGAAAGCAAAGGATCCATACCGTCTTGAATAGAAAACTCCACAATTATAAGACAAGATAAACTTTTACTATTGGTATGAAAATTACCTCTCATATTCTTTAACAGTGACAAAAAAAAAAAAAACTGACAAACATGAGGTGAACTAAATCTTTTCATAATAAATATGTGTTTTAGAGTTTGGCTTCACAAAAGATATTGTTTTTCTTGTATTTAAATCCTATTTCTGACAGTAGGTCATGTTGACCAGACATTCGGAAGACATTTAATTCTGATTCACATACCACCTTTTACATTTGCTTTCTGTCTGAAAAGTGCATGAGCTGTCATCCTCAGTTCCACCGTGCAAACCATTCTTATCAGTGCTTTCCTATTCAGAACTATGCTACCCATCATTTGACAGGATACAAAATGTAATGCTCATAAAAAAAAAAAAAAAAAATGTCTGCTAACTTTCACTCCTGACAATTTTTCAAAAGGCACATTAAAAAATAATTGGAGAGAAACTGCACAGATTTTTAAAATATATTGAGTCATTTTTCTTCAATGCTTGACTGGTCAGCTTGCAAGATACCATTCTCTCCATTATTAACAAGCCATCACTTGCTTTACCAGAAGAAATAGTGCTGTACTGCCCTCAGCTCTCTCTTTGGTTTGTTGCAACAGACCTCTGATTTATAAGGAAAGTCAAGAACTAAAATAATCTTTAAGCATACGCAGTTTATGCTTCCAATTCTATCCGTTATTCAAAAATACTTTCTTTCATTACTCTAAAACTACCACAATAAATACCAACTGAATTTTGAGTAAAAAGTGTTTAAAGTGTTACTTTCATATTTTATAATTATAGTTGAATGATTTAGTAAGATGCATAGAGATTCAAATATTATACAATGTTATTCTCAGACTATTATGACCTATTCAATTGTACTATATCTCAGTGGTCTTATTTGACAATCATATAAGTCACATAGGAGAGTGCAAGAAAATTTAAATATACCATTTTTAGGGTTATGAATTGGTAAATTTATATTATTGTTATCTTTTCTTAATATTTGGTTAGGCTATGAATTTAATACCAAACCTTGTGCATGGTAGTTTAGTGGTCTACACTGAACAATAGCTCAGTAGTACCACTCATAATAACTACTATAAAATGTTTTGCAAGATATAAAATATTATCTCATTGCACTGTTTTATAAACATGCAAATAAAACTAAAAAATCCATTAGGGAACATTTTTAAGTTTTCACAGATAATTTGAGATAAAATGTGAAAGAATTAAACAAAATTCATATGACATGATTGAGTGAAGAATATCACCCAATTCTCATGGTGGAATATTTGTCATTAAAATGTGATGCAATGTCCTCTTACCTGTTACCTCATGTATCTGACACTTCCAAATCACCAGATAAGTTAAATCTATACTGTCTTTAAAAGACAGCAGATCCAGTCTACCTTTAAGACTTTTCTGGAAAACAATTTTTTTTTCTGTTAAAATGAGTATTGACATCCTGGGTTAAATGAAATTCAGGAAGATAATCCAGCAGATTCACCTTTCCTTAGCTCTCTTCAAATAAATTAAGCATTTACTTTTGTAAAACAATAGTGGAAGCAAATCTAAATTCCTGAAGACAGATACCTTTAAGAAGGATTTCAACAATCAATTTACAATGTATTTAAGAAATAAGAAATATCAGCTGATGTAATAATTACATTACCTGATATGCTACATTATCTTCTCCAGCTCTATAATTCCTTTTTTGTTCACCACCTACATCTATTTAGCTCAAGTGTTTTCTGTTTTGTGTCTTCATGTCATCCTTAACTAATTTAAACTAAAGGTTTATATTCTGACTATAATTTACCTGAGATGAGACTTCATGATCTATTTTAGCTACCTCTCTAATGGTTATCCTTAAGTCACAAAGTAAATTTATTTATTAATTAAATGATGCATCACATTGTTAATCTTTATACATATAAGACTTGAGAAGGCAATATAGTTCAATATGTAAATTAAGTCCATGCTTGGTTCATTGGTTTGGGACCTGTGACTATTCATCTTTCCTCTATATATTCATGATAAGGGTTATATGTAGAATTGTCAGTTTAATCCATCATGATGTCCCTAAAATTTTTTGAAAATCACATTAATTATAATAACAGCAATGAATCCTTGTTAATGAGATAAAATTGTATGTTTGATCACGGAGAGGTTGCAACTAGTCTTTACAATTTTAGAGAAATAGGATGATAAAAACTTAAGAACAGAACATGGCAACTTCAGTGGAAGATTATGAAAGGTAGTTTTGTCTTAAATTTTAAATTTAGTTTTACTCATTTATCTTATTTACTTTACATCCCACTCACTGCCTCCTCCCACAATCCACCTCTGCCACAATCCATCCATGCAACCACTTTTCCCTTCTCCTTTGATTGAGTTGGGATCTCCTTGGTATTCCACACCCTGGTACATCAAGTTTTTCAGAGGCTTGGCACAAGAAAAGAAAATGCTAGTGGAAATTGTTGTAGTAATTTAAGATTGAAAGAGATTATATCAATGAGAATGGAAGCAGTTGTTGTTTAAAACTGCCAGGCTTCGGAAGACAAAGAAGATTACCACAGAGTTTAGAGGAAGACAAGAACTGGTGCGATCAACAAATAGGAGAGTGCTAGAAAGAAGAAAGAATAAACAATGAATTCTGATATAAGATGCTTCATAGATATAACTAAGGTGATTAGGCTCATCAAGTAAATCAATTTAGGAAGAATTAGCACAAGGTGAGTGGTACCATACTCTAGGTTGGGAGTTTGATACTGTTAAACAAAGGAGAAACAGAGTTGAGCAAAACCATGCAAGTAAAATTTTAAGAATTAATTTCCCTCTACCAGATGTAGGATTGGAAAATATCTTTTCTCAATCTGTTAGTTGCTTTTTTGTCCTATTGATAGTGTGTCCTTTGCCTTACAGAAGATATGCAATTTTATGAAGTCCCATTTGTCGACTTTTTGTTCTCATTTTTTATTGGATATTTTATTTAAATTTCAAATGCTTTATCCCTTCCAGGTCTCCCCTACAGAAACTCCCTATCCTCTCCCTTCTCCCCATGCCTCTATGAGGTTGCTCCTCCACTTACCCACCCACCCACCCATCCACTCCTGTGTTCCACCCTGGCCTTCCCCAATACTGGGGCATCGAAAAACCCCTGACCCAAAGGCCACTTTTCCCACTGATGTCCAAGAAAGCCATGGTCTGTTACATATGCAGCCGGAGACATAGGTCCCTACATGGATATTCTTTGGTTGGTGTTGCATTCCTAAGGAGCTCTGGTGTGTCTGGCTGGTTGACACTGTTGCTTCCCCAATGGGGCAACAAACGCCCTCAGCTCCTTCAGTCTTTTCTCCACCTCCTCCATCAGGGAGGTATGGCCATGTTGGAGTGAGTGTGTCAGTGTGGAGATGGGCCTTGAGACCCTTGCCTTAGCAGCCTGGAAGCCAGTTATTTCCTAAGCCTTTAGATGAAGATGTAGCACCGGAAGCTCCTGTAGAAACATGCATGGAGCTCCTGCTGCCATGCTCCTGCCTTGAGTATAATGGACTGAAATTTTGAAACTCTAAGCCAGCTCTTATTATATATGGTACCTATAATAGTTGCTTTGGACATAGTGTCTGCTAACAGTAGTAAAACTCTAAATGAGAGAGACATCAGTGTCTGAATCTACAGTATTGCTGTGATAGGCCTGAGCATGCTTTTGTTTGGAAGAATGTGGATTTTAGGATTTCGGATTTGGAAAACAGTAGAATGCTTTAAATGGGGCTTAATAGGCCATCCTATTAGGAATATGGAAGATGTTGCTGATGGTGATTTGAAATGTGGGAGCCTCGCTCTAGAAATTTCAGAGGAAAAAATTAATATGTGATTGAGAAAATATTCTTGTGATATTTAAGTGAAGAATGTGGGTAGTTTTTGCCCTTGCTGAAGAGTCTACCTGGTTTAAAGTAAAGAGATTTATATTAATTTCATTGAAAAAGGATGTCTCAAAAAAGCCCAACAGAGATTTTGCTCTTAAGTTAAGTCTCATGAATATTTTGAATAAACAGTAAGCTTAGAAAGAAAAAAAAAAAAATAAAATGTAGGGTTCAAGAAATAAAAGGACACCAGGAAGTGAAATTGAGCTGAATCCTATGTTCAAGGAGATAAAGAAATTAAAGAAATGGTGACTTTGTGGAATGATCATACTCAGCTAAGCTTATCGTTTATTCATTTGACATTGAATAAGGAATAATTATATTATATCAGGTCTTATTACACAGTTCATTGTTTTCACTTGTATTTTTAATCTGGAATGAACCACAATCAAGAGTTGAAATACACAGGCTTTTGGTCTCCATCTTGAGACATAGAGGCCATAAAAGGATTAGGTCCAGGAATGCTGGTACATGCCTTTAATTCCAGAAGCCAGCCTGGTACAGAGCAAGTTCTAAGTGGAGAAAAGCTAAGTCCAGGCAGTCGTGATCCAGGAGGAACTGAGAATGCTACATCTTAATTTGAAGGCCATTAGAAGAAGACTAGAACCATGAAACTAGGACAAGGCTCCTTTCTTTTATTCCATACAAACATAAAATTAGTATTGTTGGATGAGGAACATCCCAGTTTTGTCACCAGGCAAGGAAACAGGAACAGATGCTTTGAACACTGAAAACAGTGTGGAAGAAGCTGAAAGTCATAGTTTCGCATTCTACCTGATTTGTTAAGCTAAAGACCATGAAACCTTAAACCATTGCCTTAAAATAAAAATCAAAATTGAAGAAGACCTCAGAAGATGGAAAGATCTCCCATGCTCATGGATTGGCAGGATTAATATAGTCAAAATGGCTATCTTGCCCAAAGCAATCTACAGATTCAATGCAATCCCCATCAAAATTCCAACTCAATTCTTCACTGAGATAGAAAGGGCAATCTGCAAATTCATCTGGAATAATAAAAAAACCTAGGATAGCAAAAACTATCCTCAACACTAAAAGATCCTCTGGTGGAATCACCATGCCTGACCTTAAGCTGTACTACAGAACAATCATGATAAAAACTGCATGGTACTGGTATAACAAAAGACAGGTAGACCAATGGAATAGAATTGAAGACCCAGAAATGAACCCACACACCTTGGGCCACCTTATATTCGACAAGGGAGCTAAAACTATCCAGTGGAAAAAAAAAGACAGCATTTTTAATAAATGGTGCTGGCACAACTGGCAGTCAACATGTAGAAGACTGCGAATTGATCTATTCCTTTTCTCCTTGTAAAAAGCTCAAGTCTAAGTGGATCAAAGACCTCCACATTAAACCAGAGACACTGAAATTCATAGGGGAGAAAGTGGGGAAAACCCTCGAAGATATGGGCACAGGGATAAAATTCCTAAACAGAACACCAATGGCCTGTGCTGTACGATCACAAATTGACAAGTGGGACCTTATAAAATTGCAAAGCTTCTGTAAAGCAAAAGATACTGTCAATAAAACAAAAAGGCCACCAACGGATTGGGAAAGAATTTTTACCAATCCTAAATTTGATAGGAGGCTAATATCCAATATTTACAAAGAGCTCAAGAAGCTGAGCGCCAGAAATTCAAATAACCCCATTAAAAATGGGGTACAGAGCTAAACAAAGAATTCTCAACTGAAGAATGCCAAAGGGCTGAGAAGCACCTTAAAAAATGTTCGAAATCTCTAATCATCAGAGAAATGCAAATCAAAACAACACTGAGATTCCACCTCACACCAGTCAGAATGGCTAGGATAAAAATTCAGGTGACAGCGGATGCTGGAGAGGATGTGGAGAAAGAGGAACACTCCTTCATTGCTGGTAGGATTGCAAGCTGCTACAACCACTCTGGAAATCAGTCTGGCAGTTTCTCAGAAAACTGGACATAGTACTACCAGAAGATCCAGCAATACCTCTCCTGGGCATATACCCAGAAGATATTTCAACTGGTAACAAGGACACATGCTCCACTATGTTCATAGCAGCCTTATTTATAATAGCCAGAAGCTGGAAAGAACCCAGATGTCCCTCAACAGANTTTTAATAGCTGAGTAGTACTCCGTTGTGTAAATATACCAAATTTTTTGTATCCATTCCTCTGTTGAGGGACATCTGGGTTCTTTCCAGTTTCTGGCTATTATGAATAAGGCTGCTATGAACATAGTGGAACATGTGTCCTTGTTACCAGATGGAATATCTTCTGGATATATGCCCAGTAGAGGTATTGCAGGATCTTCCTGTAGTACTATGTCCAATTTTCTGAGGAACTGCCAGACTGATTTCCAGAGTGGTTGAACCAGCTTGCATTCCCACCAACAATGGAGAAGTGTTCCCCTTTCTCCACATCTACGCCAGCAACTGTTGTCACCTGAATTTTTGATCTTAGCCATTCTTACTTGTGTGAGGTGGAATCTCAGGGTTGTTTTGATCTGCATTTCCCTGCTGATTAAGGATGTTGAACATTTTTTCAAGTGCTTCTCAGCCATTCGGTATTCCTCAGTTGAGAATTCTTTGTTTAACTCTGTGCCCCACTTTTTAATGGGGATATTTGATTTTCTGGTGTCCTCCTTCTTGATTTCTTTATATATATTGGATATCATTCCCCTATCTGATTTAGGATTGGTAAAGATCGTTTCCCAATCCGTTGGTGGCCCTTTTGTCCTATTGACAGTGTCTTTTGTCTTACAGAAGCTTTGCAACTTTATGAGGTCCCATTTGTCAATTCTTGATCTTACAGTCAAGCCTTTGCTGTTTTGTTCAGGAATTTTTACCCCAGTGCCCATATCATCGAGGCTTTTCCCTACTTTCTCCTCTCTTAGTTTCAGTGTCTCTGGTTTTATGTGGAGGTCCTTCAACCACTTAGACTTGACCTTAGTGCAAGGAGATAAGAATGGATCAATTCCAAGTCTTCTACATGATAGCTGCCAGTTATGCCAGCACCATTTGTTGAAAAGGCTGTCTTTTTTTCCACTGGATAGTTTTAGCTCCCTTGTCAAAGACCAGTTGACCATAGGTGTGTGGATTCATTTCTGGGTCATCGATCCTATTCCATTGATCTACCTGTCTGTTGCTGTACCAGTGCCATGCAGTTTTTATAATGATTGCTCTGTAGTACAGCTTGAGGTCAGGCATGGTGATTCCACCAGAGGTTCTTTTATTGTTGAGAAGAGTTTTTGCTAGTCTAGGTTTTTTGTTATTCCAGATGAACTTGCTAATTATCTTTTCTAGATCCTTGAAGAATTGAGTTGGAATTTTGATGGGGATTGCATTGAATCTGTAGATAGCTTTTGGCATGATAGCCATTTTTACTATATTGATTCTGCCAATCCATGAGCATGGGAGATCCTTCCATCTTCTGAGATCTTCCTCAATTTCTTTCTTCAGAGACTTGAAGTTCTTGTCATACAAATCTTTCACTTCCTTCGTAAGAGTTACACCAAGATATTTTATATTGCTAGTGACTGTTGTGAAGGGTGATGTTTCCCTGATCTCTTTCTCAGCCATCCTGAACAAAGTTGAAAGGTTTTGTTAAAATGAAAGTAACCAGAAGTCAAGGACCTGTATTTGAATTAGGGAAATGCTGGAAGAAGCTGAGGAAGTGCATGACCTCATTGGAAGACCAACAGTTTCAGCAGTCCTGGATCCTCCAAGATCTCTCAGAAACTTAGTCACCAACCAGGCAGCATACAATAGTTGGTCAGAAGCCCCTAGCACTTATACAACAGAGGACTATCTATTCTGGCCTCAATGAGAGAAGATTCACATAACCCTTGAAAGACTTGAAGACTCAGGGAATGCAGAGGCCTGGAGGGCAATAGGACTGGGAGTAGGCTGGGAGTGTGGAGACATCCTCTTGGAGACAGGGGTAAGGGGAGGAATGGAATGAGGAACTGTTGTAGGGTGGACTGGAAAAAGGATAACACCTGGACTGTAAAAAATGATTAAAGAGGGGTGGGTAGGGGAGCAGGGAGGGTATGGGGAGGGTATGGGGAAATTTCTGGATAACACTTGAAATGTAAATGAAGAAAATATCTAATAAAGAGAAAAAAACAAAAAAAAACTTTTATAAACATTAAAAATGATTAAAGATATTAAAAAAGAAAAAAAAAAAGGAAATTGATACATTTGATCAATGTGGTAGTTTGGAAAAAATGGTTTTCTATGATGGGTAGAGTAACTTCAAGTTCACATTCATTTGCATTAGACCATTACATTGCTGGACTTAGAGTTGTATATCAACATACATGATAATATTGGTTTTACTCTAAATCATTTAGCACTTTGTATTCACTGTTTGTATAACACTATAAAAATAACATGAATAAGGGAGATGATTCTCTCCAATAAATGAGAAAATCCTCAATGTAAAATGCTGTTTTGTGGTTGGAAAGATAGTTTTACAGGCTTGGACTTGTATTAAAACTGCAAGGTCCACATTTGATCCATGAATTTTAAAGTTCTCCTTTGATTATATAGTTAACAGTGGCATTCATGCACACACACACACACACACACACACACACACACACACGACACACACAGACAAACAGACATAAATAATTACATAATATAAAAGAACATATCTGGTATGAATATACAACTTTTGTAAAAATATAATTATTACATGTTGAAACTTAATTATAATTGAAATGGAAAATACAATCAATGTACCAAATGTGTATATTTGTATTTTGACATATGAACATTTATATATAGTTTTAAATGTGTAGAACATTCAATATATAGTGTAAACAACAAAATAATGAATCTGGTATAAGTTGCTATAAATATTGTGGTATTCATTTTAGTTTATAATTCAACCAGAATATAGCAGGGGTAATTTCTTTTCCTCAGATTTGTTTACACTATATATAGAAGATACATTTCTGGAGCCTGATTCCCAGTGTTTTGCTTATTTTCTTAAATATGAATTCAATTATGAACTTTCTTGGCTACAGAAACTAATAATTAACTGTTATCTTCTATTTTATATACCTATGAAGAGACATTAGAATATTTCAGAATTAGCATTGAACACAGAAAAGAGACTAATTAGCCCAGATATTCTTGAATTTTATGTATTATTTTAGGACTTTACTTAATAAAATGTAGTTCCAAGAAAAAAAAACTTTAAAAATAATTTTAATAATAATTATGATAAAATTTGATTATGTACTATATCATAAAAAAGTTTATATGGAATCATATTTAAGTATAAATTAACGTAATTTACATAATTTACATAAATCATATATGAAACCCATTTAGAGCTGACAGATCTCTGCAATAGTACCTGTAGTGTGTGTGTGTGTGTGTGTGTGTGTGTGTGTGTGTGTGTGTGTGTGTGTGCATGTGTGTGTATGCATTTGTGTGTGCACAAGCATGGAGGTAGGTGGTAGTATATATGTAAATGTATTAGTTTCTACCAAGTTTATTAAGTAAAGCCAACTAGAGCCTTAAGATGACTTTAAAATAATTGAAAGATCAAGAAGAACATACAGAATGAGGTTTTGCTGTTGTAAAGGCAGCAGTAGAGATTCTCATGGGTGTAAGATGGCTATCTTGCCTAAAGCAATCTACAGATTCAATGCAATCCCCATCAAAATTCCAACTCAATTCTTTTTTTATTCTTTTTTTCTTTTTTTCAATTTTTATTAGATATTTTCTTCATTTATATTTCAAATGTTATTCATAAATTTCCCTATACCCTCCCCCATCCCTACCCTGCTCCCTTACCCACCCACCCCCACATTTTGGCCCCTGCGTTCCCTGTACCGGGGCATATAAAGTCTTCATGACCAAGGGGCCTCTCTTCCCATTGATGGCCAATTAGGCCATCTTCTTCTATATTTGCACCTAGAGACCTGAGCTCTGGGGGTACTAGTTAGTTCATGTTATTATTCCACCTAGAGGGTTGAAGACCCCTTCAGCTCCCTGGGTACTTTCTCTAGCTCCTTCCTTGGGAGTCCTGTGTTCCATCTAATAGCTGATTGTGAGCATCCACTTCCTTGTTTGCCAGGTTCTGGTATAGCCTCCCATGAGACAGCTATATCAGGGCCCTTTCAGCACTATCTTGCTGGCATATGCAATCGTGTCTATGTTTGGTGGCTGATTATGGGATGGATCCCTGGCTGCCCAAGTCACTGGTTTGTCTATCCTTTTGACTCAGCTCCACACATGATCACTGTAACTCTTTCAATGTGTGCTTTGTTCTTAATTCTAGGAATGGGCAAGTGTCCACATTTTGATCTTCATTCTTCTTGAGTTTCATGTGTTTAGTAAATTGTTTCTTGGGTAGTCTAGGCTTCTGGGCTAATATCCACTTATCAGTGAGTAGAAAGGGCAATTTGCAAATTCATCTGGAATAACAAAAGTTCTAGGATAGCAAAAACTATTCTCAACAATAAAAAACCTCTAGTAGAATAACCATGTCTGACCTCAAACTGTACTAAAGAGCAATTTTAGTAAAAACTGCATGGTACTGGTACAGTGACAGACAGGTAGATAAATTGAATAGTATTGAAGACATAGAAATGAACCCACACACCTATGGTTACCTGATCTTTAACAAGGGAGCTAAAATTACCCAGCGGAAAAATGACAGCATTTTTACAAATGGTGCTGGCACAACTGGTGGTTATCATGTAGAAGAATGGGAATTGATCCATTCTTATCTCCTTGTACTAAGGTCAAGTCTAAGTGTTTCAAGGAACTCCACATAAAACCAGAGACACTCAAACTTATAGAGAAGAAAGTGGGGAAAAGCCTTGAAGATATGGGCACCAGGAAAAAATCCTGAATAGAACAGCAATGGCTTGTGCTATAAGATCAAGAATTGACAAATGGGACCTCATAAAGTTGCAAAGCTTTTGTAAGGCAAAAGATACTGTCAATAAGACAAAAAGGCTACCAACAGATTGGGAAAGGATCTTTACCAATCCTCAATCAGATAGGGGACTAATATCCAATATATAAAATGAAATCATGAAGGTGGACTCCAGAAAATCAAATAACCCCATTAAAAATGTGGCACAGAGCTACACAAAGAATTCTCAACTGAGGAATAACGAATGGCTGAGAAGCACCTGAAAAAAAAAATGTTCAACATCCTTAATCATCAGGGAAATGCAAATCAAAACAACCCTTAGATTCCACCTCACACCAGTAAGAATGGCTAAGATCAAAAATTCAGGTGATAGCAGATGCTTGTGAGGATGTCTATAAAGAGGAACACTCCTTCATTGTTGGTGGGATTGCAAGCTTGTATAACTACTATGGAAATCAGTCTGGCGATTACTCAGAAAATTGGATATAGTACTACTGGAGGATCCTGCAATACCTCTCCTGGGCATATATCCAGGAGATGTTCCAAATGGTAATAAGGACACTTGCTCCACTATGTTTATAGCAGCCGTATTTATAATAGCTAGAAGCTGGAGAAAAAAAAAAAAAAAAAAAAAAAACAACAACAGATATCCCTCAACAGAGGAATGGATACAGAAAATGTGGTACATTTACACAATGGAGTACTACGCTGCTATTAAAAGCAATGAATTTATGAAACTCCTAGGCAAATGAATGGATCTGGAGGGTATCATCCTGAGTGAGGTAACCCAATCACAAAAGAACTCACATAACATGTACTCACTGATAAGTGGATATTAGCCCAGAAACTTAGAATACCCAAAATATAATTTTCAAATTACATAAAACTCAAGAAAAACAAAGAGCAAAGTGTGGACACTTAGCCCCTTTTTAGTATTAAGAATAAAACACACATGGTAGGAGTTACAGAGATCAAGTTTGGAGCTGAAACAAAAGGATGGACTAACCAGTGACTGCTGCTGCTGGGGATCTGTCCCATATTCAGCCACCAAACACAGACTCTATTGCATATGCCAGCAATATTTTGCTGAATGGGCCCTGATATAGCTGTCTCATGTGAGGCTATGCCAGTGCCTGGCAAAGAAAGAAGTGCATGCTCACACTAAGTTATTGGATGGAACACATTTTTCCCAATGGAGGAGCTAGATAAAGTACCAAAGGAGCTGAAGGGGTCTCCAACCCTATAGGTGGAACAACAATATGAACTAACCAATACCCCCAGAGCTCTTGTCTCTAGCTGAATATGTAGCAGAAGATGGCCTAGTTGGCCATCATTTGGAAGAGAGGCCACTTGGTCTTGCAAACTTTATATGCCCCAGTACAGGGGAACTTTAGAGCCAAGAAGTGGAAGTGGATGGGTAGGGGAGCAGGGCAGGGGTGGGGGTGGGGGTGGGGAAGGATATAAGAGACTTTAGGGATAGCATTTGAAATGTAAATGAAGAAAATATCTAATAAAAATTTGGGAAAAAATTCATGTTTGGAATTTCCTACCTACACATAGCTAAGGAAAGATGGGAGAAATTGCATGACACTTTTTTCTTATTAGATATTTTCTTTATTTACATTTCAAATGTTATCCCCTTTCCTTCTTTCCACCCCTAAAACCCTCTGTTCCACCACCCCTCCCCTACTCACCAATCCACCCACTCTCACTTCCCTGTTCTAGCATTCCCCTAAATGAGGCATCGAGCATTCACAGGACCAAGGGCCTCTCTTCCCATTGATGTCCAACAAGGCCATCCTCTGCTACACATGCTACTGGAGCTATAGGTTTTGTTTGGTGTTTTATTCCCTGGGAACTCAATGTACAGTTTGGTTCATATTGTTGTTCCTCCTATGGAGGTGCAAATCTCCTCAGCTCCTTAGAGCCTTTCTCTAGTTCCTCCTTTGGGGACTCTGTGCTCATTCCAATGGTTGGTTGAGAGCATCTACCTCTGTATTTTTCAGAAACTTGCAGAGCTTCTCAGGAGACACATATATCAGGCTCCTGTCAGCAAGCACTTCTATAAAAGTGCTTGGATTATAACTATCCATAATAATGACTGAGATTAGTAGCAGTATATTTGGATGGATCCCCAGGTAGGGCAGTCTCTTGATGGCCTTTCCTTCATTCTCTGCTCCACAATTTGTTTCTGTAACTCCTGCCATGGTTATTTTGTTCTCCTTTCTAAGATGGACTGAAGTATCCACACTTTAGTCTTCCTTCTTGAGCTTCATGTGGTCTGTGAATTATACCTTGGTATTCTGAGCTTCCGGGCTAATATCTGCTTATCAGTGAATGCATATCATGTGTGTTCTTTTGTGATTGGGTTACCTCACTTAGGATGATATTTTCTAGTTCTATCCATCTGTTTAACAATTTCATGAGTTCATTGTTTTTAATAGCTAAGTAGTACTCCATTGTGTAAATATACCATATTTCCAGTATCCATTCCTTGGTTGAGGCACATCTGGGTTCTTTCCAGCTTCTGACTATTATAAATAAGGCTGCTATGAGCATAGTGGAGCATGTTTCCTTATTACATGTTCAAGCATCTTATGTCCAATTTTCTGAGGAACTACCAAACTAATTTTGAGAGTGGTTGTAACTGCGTGCATTCCCACTAGCAATGGAGGAGTGTTCCACTTTCTCCACATCCTCGCCAGCATCTTCTGTCACCTAAGTTTTTGATCTAAGCAATTCTTATTGGTGTGAGGTGACTAAGGATGTTGATTTTTTTTTTTTTAGGTGCTTCTCAGCCATTTGATATTCTGCAGTTGAAAATTCTTTGTTTAGCTTTGTCCCCTATTTTTAATAGGATTATTGGGTTTTCTGGAGTCTAACTTCTTGAGTTCTTTGTATTTATTGGATATTAGCCCTCTATTGGATGCAGGATTGATAAAGATCTTTCCCAATCTTTTGGTTGCCATTGCATGACTCTTATCTTCAGCTGTGAGGAGAGAACGAAATGCAAAACTTTAAAGGTAGTCATTTCTTTTAGTGGTTGAAATTATATGCCTTCTAAGCAATGTTGAAATACTAAAAGCCCTGTGTGTAAAATGTGTTGTTATTTAAAGTAGGTCTTATTTAATATTTGAATACCTTAATAATGCAAGGTAAGTTGAGATTAATCAAAATGGATATCAACTTTACCACCACTATTCAAGGACTGAGTCATATTGAAATGTTACTAGTACCTGGTTCATGAAGGCAAATACAGTCAAGATTAGTGTATTAGGAATCCAGAAAGCAAGTAGTTATTGAGCCACAGTCCATATGACCATAGACAAAAAGTATCTGACAATTGTGGTGTCAAGATATTTGTGAATGATGGCTAAATTGCCCAGTTGTATGTTGATAATGAGTAAAAATGCTTATCATTCAAAAGATAGCATTGTAAATACAAGGAAGTGTTAACACCAGGAATTAATAATGTTCAGAAGAGGAGAGTACTAGTTGAGAAAAAAGAAAAAAAAAAACTGATCATATTATAAGAGGAAATCATGAGACTGATATCACTGAAGCTAAGGTAACATATTTTCTAACAAAAGAAGTGGATGATTAATATCCAAATTTATTCAAAGTAAAAGTGTTGTGGGAGAGTGCAAGTATTTAACACTACAGAGGGTTTTGCAGCCTTTCAACCAATATCTCCAAAGGTCTGGCAGAATGGCAGAAAGCCTAGGAAATTTAGATAGTGACACAATGCCTATTTTCTAACAGCTGCTGCAGTTACTCATGAATGATTAAACCTTCCTGAACTAGTGAGGTATCATAGAAATAGACAGGAAACTTCTTTATCATGTAAGAAAGCAGTCAGATGAGTCAGTGAACAGTCCTGGACATTGATCTGGAATCAATCAGCCATTGTACTGTGAAATTCATTATTTATTATGCATTATGTGTGAAGAAGTGAAAATACAAGAATAGAGGAGAATAGAAATATATAAAACATATAATTATGAATAAAGAAAAATTGCCAGCATAGTAATAATTTATACATAAAGGAATATGTATACAAAGAGAAACATATAACTATGATAATCACTTTTATTTACATTTGCATATGCTTTTTGTTCTAGAGCTTTCAGGTATACTATTTACTAGAATGACATTTCTGCATGTGTGTGTGTGTGTGTGTGTGTGTGTGTGTGTGTGTGTGTTAACTTACTTCTTATAACTCTTTTCATTGTGTCCGATATGTTTGGGTTTGCTGTGTATTCACTTTCATTTAATTCTAGAATTCTTTAATTTCTCTCTTAATTTCTATCCTAACATATTTTTCATTCAGTAGTGTTGAGTTTCCTTGATTTTGTACACATTCTGTTGTCTCTGTTGCTATTTATATTTGGTTCTAATTGATGGTGGTCATATAGGATGTAATATGTTACTTTGATTTTCTTGTGTCTGTTGAGACTTGCTCTATATCCAAATTTGTAAAATTTTGCAAGAAGTTTCATAAGGTGCTAAGAAGATTGTGTAGTCTTTTTGTTTCCTTTCTTTTTGATTGCTTTTGTTCAATTCTGATGGCTTGGTTTTTGTTTTAACTCATATTTCATTTAATCATTATCCTTTAGTTTATTTTATATTATACGATTATTTATTTATTTTAAGTGTTTGAGCACACTGTCAGTCTCTTTAGACACATCAGAAGAGGGCAACTGATCCCATTACAAATGCTTATGAGGAACTTTGTGTTTGCTGGAAATTGAATTCAAGACCTCTGGAAGAGCAGTCAGTGCTCTTTACTGCTGAGAATTCTGTCGAACCCATATTTACTTTCTAATGAGAAATAGCAAGGCGGATAGATCCAGGTCAGAAAAGAGGTAGGAAGAAGTTGGGAGGAGTAGAGAAAGGAAAAACTGTAATTAGGATTTTTATGTGAGAAAGAAACTATTTTCAATAAAATTAGAAAATATATGTGCTAAGATTTATAAACATGTATTTAAAATTATTATTCTCTTTTATAACATTTCCATAGTTTACATAATGCTATTAAAAACAATTTTTTATCCATTAAAAACATAACAAAATAACAAAGACCCATGACTCTTGGTCCTAGTAAACTGATACAAGTTAATCCCCACTCTCCTCAAAGTGGCTGAAATCAAGGAATTTATTATACTCTACTAATAAGCACAGATTGTGTGATGGAATCTTAGTTAGTGTATATTACCATGTTTTATTTAAAATGTTATTAACTTAAATATATGTAACACATTTTTGTATGATTGTGTCGAGCGCCCTCTACCGACCAGCGGAAATAAGACACAAGACAACCAGGTTTTTTCTCCAGGTGGTTTACTCAGGAACTTTGATGCAGTTACAGATTAGCAGAGCATGATGGAAATGGCAAATGGCCCCAAGCCACCCTGGGAGCAACTACTTAAACCCTGTCCTGGCCAATCACGGAGCTGCCCCTTGGCTCTCGCTCATACACCAGGTGGTCCTGGGCACAAGATCAAACAACAGCTGACACTGCCTAATGCTAATTAAGAGTTGTTTACGCCAGTACAGCTGAGGTGGTCAGTGCCTTCTTCAAGGAGCAGTTGAATGGCTCCCTACATGATTGTTAGCACTTTGATATTTTTCCCTTTCATCAAATACAAATTTTAAAACAAACACTATAGGGAGAGAAATGCTGGACAGCTTTGCTTTCACAGATTCCATGGTAAGAGGATCTAAAATGGCAGAAAGTATATAATTACTGTTTTTAACACTATAGTTAGCTCCATTCCTGACTATTGTGTGGTGTTGTACTATTGTAAGCCACCAAGGAGACTAATTTAGAATATACCACTCTTGTATTTACCTGTAAATCTCCTGCCAGATATATAATCTATTGAACTGAACATTGGAAAATCAAGAGAAATTCTATCAGTTTCTGGTAGTGGGAATGAATGGATAAAAGCCTCTTATGTCTTTTAGTTTTTGTCAGTTATTTTTAAGATTTTTCTTAGCAGTATATGAAATTTTTTCTTTAGGATATTCACTTCCCTAAAGCTTTTGGAATATATATAGCAATAATGAGAATCACATATAGTTTATAAATGATTAAAGGCAATCAAATCATTTTTACTTAATATTTATTATTTCATATGCTCAAAACACAGATCAAACTGATTAAAGAAACTAGGTTTCACATGAGCCCATTAATGCTTTGCTCTTACAGTATATACTGGAAGTATAATGTTGTTAAATACATACACTCACATTTCAAATCTTTTCACTACAGAACTGTGTTTTAGGACATGTTTAATAAGATATTTGAATAGATAAGTATAGTAAAATATGAAGAATTAAACTAAGGTGAGGAAGCAAAAGATGTTGAAAAGAGGCTATTTAGAAAAATAACACTAAAGATGTCATGAAAATTGTGTATGCAAAACTTACTGTAGAAGCTTCCTTGTATATAGATGATTAGATAGATAGATGATGATAGATAGATAGATAGATAGATAGATGGATAGATAGACATATAATCCAAAAAAAGAGTTAAAATGGAGTTACTAGAACATAACAACAATAACTCTATGAGACAATAGAGGATAACTAATTGAAGGCACAATGATATGAAGTGGTCACTTGTTTTCAAAGATGCTTACAAATGAGGTGCTAAATGTCACAGGTTCTTGGTTACTATTCAGAAATTTTATGTGTAGACCCTTGATACAGACACCCTATATTTATGCGTGGAACATTGTGAAATTAAGCTGGAGCACACCTGGAAGCTCTATACCCACTTCTTAACCTCAATAGGTAGAAGTACCTCTAACTGGTGTCATCTTGGTAAACTCCTCCTCGTATTTATGTAATGAAATGTAATTCTTTACATTATGCCAAATAATTTATGGTGAGATTTCTCAAAATATTAGTTTTGATAAGGGAGGCTAACTCTGCAATTAAGACCATTTGTTGATTTTCTAGCAATACAAATTCAGTTTCTACTTTCTACATAGGACAGCATAAACTGCCTATAACTCCAGTACAATAAATACCACATTCCCAATATAATATGGTATCAATTATGAATAAATAGCTATGAATTGTCTCCTACCAAAAAAATCAAATTTAATTCTTCAATTTTATAATAGTTATTTATATTACAGTATTATTTAGTAGCTCATGGTAACCTTGTGAATATATTTCCATCACATATCCATGATTACAATCATTTTGCTTGGAATAATCTTTAAATTGTCTTTACCTAACAATAACAGCATCAGTGACTCAGCCCCTTATGTCTTTAGCTGACAGTGCTCATCCATTTACCTTTAAAATGTTTATTTAGTATTTATACAAAGTATACTCCATTTGTTTTTGGAGCTATTTAAATACATATTGTATACAATTTGTAACACCAGGCTTCCTTGTTATATTCCCTGTTCTATATAATTTCCTATTTAAATTAATTAGCCTATTGTATAGAATAAGGTAGCATTTAATAATATTTGTTAACTACTTTGTTGAGCTAAACAATCTATTCTCAGCTCTTGTATACATGTTTAGACCTACTTAATTTCAAATTAAAGTGAAATAATGTTGGCTTGGCACTATGTTGTTTAACTTTTCATTTTATAGTGTGCAAGCAAAGCGAATCTCTACGGAGGTCCCCAGCATTAAATATTGACTTCAGTCTCTAGAAGTGCATAGTCATCACCCAAATGTGCTTATCTTTGGCAAAGTACCCCTCTAAAAGCCATTTGCTTACAGCTAATTTGAAGTATTTTTTTTTTTTAAACAGGCATTTTATTATTTGATTGATCATTGAAATCTTAAAGCAGAGCTGGATGCTGTACCGGCTTCCCCTCCTGGATTTAGGTGTTTCTCCTTTACTGAGTCTTGGTCTGAATCTAGAAAAGAACCCCTGTAACTATCTCTTTCACCCACCCCAGTTTATATTTCATCCCTCAGCCTTGGCTCTCCAGTTGTCCTTTCTCTTGTCCTTTGGCAGGCCCTCATGATAGGGAAGCAGCAAAATGTGTGCATCTCAGTGCAACACTTCATTAGTATAAATTGTTATTATTAATAAAAGTTCTTCTGATTGTGATGCCAACACACAGAGCTTACTTGAATTATTTGACTCATTAAATACCAAAACCATATACTAAAAAAAACTTTTGTGCAAGCTAACCTTCACCGAACATTGTTTGCTTCTTTCACAGATTTGGGCAAGTTTCCGTCAGTACAGCAAGTGTTCCATAAACACGAAGATCTAAGCTCAGTCCACAGCATTCAGGAGGAGTTAGGTGTGATGCACATTAGGAAATGTAGCTAGGATACAGACACATGAAACTCTGGGTCTCATTGGATAGCCAGTCTAGCTGAACTCCTGAGTCCTAAATCCACTGAGAGATGCTGATTTAAAAGTTAAAATAATAGAGATTGTAAAACATATCACAGTGACCTCTGTTTTTGTTTTTTTTTTCCTTTCCAGGGATGATTGATGAGTTTATATTAATATCAACTATATTGGCCTTAATGGCAATTGTACTTTCATACAGTATTTTACTTATTTTTGGAAAACCACTCATTTTATATGAAAACTGGTGTTTTTCGATTTTTTTATTAGATATTTTCTTAATTTGCATTTCAAATGCCATCTGGAATGTTCCCTATATCCTCACCTTGCCCCGCTCCCCTACCCAGCCATTCCCACTTCTTGACCCTGGTGTTCCCCTGTATTGGGGCATATAAAGTTTGCAATACCAAGGGGCTTTCTTCCCAATGATGGCCGACTAGGCCATCTTCTCAACATCCTTAATCATCAGGGAAATGCAAATCCAAACAACCTTGAGATTCCACCTCACACCAGTCAGAATGGCTAAGATCAAAAATTTAGGTGACAGCAGATGCTGGCAAGGATGTGGAGAAAGGGGAACACTCTTCCATTGCTGGTGGGATTGCAAGCTTATACAACCTCTCTGGAAGTCAGTCTGACGGTTCCTCAGAAAATTGGACATAGTACTACCAGAGAATCCACCAATACCTCTCCTGGGCATATACCCAGAAGATGTTCCAACTGGTAATAAGAACACATGCTCCAGTATGTTCATAGCAGCCTTATTTATAATAGTCAGAAGCTGGAAAGAACCCAGATATCCCTCAACAGAGGAATGGATTCAGAAAATGTGGTACATTTACACAATGGAGTACTACTCTGCTATTAAAAACAATGAACTTATGAAATTCTTGGGCAAATGGATGTTTCTGGAGGATATCATCCTTTGTCAGTTAACCCAATCACAAAAGAACTCACTAGATATGCACTCACTGATAAGCAGATATTAGCACAGAAAATCAGTCCTTTAGTGGAATGAAGGATTTAGTAGTTCTTCACAAGTGGCCAGGATGTAAAACAACATTTGATATTTGTTTGATAAACATTGAAATTAAACTTTATTGGATATAAAAATAAATGTTGCAAAAACAAAAGTATGTTAAAATGCATTCAACAAAAGTCAAGGAAGCACAAGATGCAGATGTGATAATTACTAAAGTGCTAAGTGGAAACCATATATGTGTGTGACAATAAGTTTGACATCTAAGACAGTGCAGTTTGCACTGCATAGATATCCAAACAAGATAAATAAATCAATTAGAGCAGTCACTGCTGCTTTTGCCTGTTTCTTTCCATTTTTCTTGTCTTCACTATGACAAATTCTGTTTTGTTAGACTTTATTCTTTTTAAACTTGTTTTTGCCTATAGCATAGTCATTGAAATTTTAGTCACAAATGGACTGAATTATAACATGTATTTCACCTTTGCTAAGCCATCTGAAAAAGAAGACAGGATACAGATACCCTGCAATACCCTTTCTGATTGCTATTTATTCAGAAAGTGGAGGTTGAGTTCTCCCATTGATTGATGTTTTCTTTTGCTAAGAATTCAAGTGAACAGAATGCGGTCCTTCAAGAATAAAGCTCAATATTATGCACACACTACTTTTATAACACTAATTTCAGTACAGCCTTCTTCTTGTAATTCCAGATGAAAGTATAATATTTCTAAGCTCCTTGATCAAAAAAAAAAAAAAAAAAAAAAGTAAGCTTTTCTTTAAAGGAGTTAGAAACCAACAAAACAAAATAAGCTTTTACTCTCTATCAAACAAAAAACTACTTTGAATTTTTCCTCATTCAAACAAATAGACAATATGGAGATAGGATATAAAATAAGAAACAAGCATCTCTCTTATATGAGTAAATCATTTTCTGAAAAAATCCAGTTGCTTATAGCTTGGATATTGAACAACATCTCAAGAGGACCACTTTGTAATTTTAATTTTCAGGAGTCACATAAAAAATTAACAAGTGTAAAAAGTTTAATAAAACATTTTACTTTACCGTATATATCTATATTTTCTTTGAACTAGAATAAAACCATTATTGAGATATCTTACTGTTTTCTCTCATGCAAATGAACTAAGTTTTATCTGTGTTAAATACTATCAAGACTTCTCATTTACAAGTAGCTTCCAGATGTCCATTAACAATGACAGATTTTCAAGTTTTCTAAGAACAGATCTGAAAATGTTGATACAATACAAAAAATACATTGCATTCTAAAGCAGCAACACCTAGTTCAGCAATGTATTCCACATTGTTAGCCAATGGTGCTTTTCTTCGTATTAATCAATAAATAGAGTATCAAAACCTGTGGATTTGATAACTTTACACTATTTCAAATGTATATGAAAATCAAAGAACTATAGTGAATTTTTTGGATAACTATCTTATACAACTTAAATTTCAGGATATTTTAGGGTTTAAATAAACAAGAAGATTTGTAAATTAGGGATTACATGTTATAAAAGAACATACTCATCACAGGTGACAGCCTTTCTTCCAACCTCAGTTAGATTTTATTTTTTTTTAAGTCTCTGTGATTCACTGAACATGGAATGTCCCAAGTTGCATGAAAAGTTATATACATAGCACTGGCTTCTACTAAATCAAGAAATTTGCTAAGGTTTTAAAATTACCACTTAACATATATTTTTAAATATATTATATTAAAGACACCTTTTCAACTTCTGTATATATTATATTTGCCAAAATCTTCAAATATAAATATTGTTTTTCATAAATGGTATAAATTAGACTGATAATTCCATTCTTGTACATTAGTCTACTATATGTATCTGTGAATTCTCATGTGTTATAATTGTATGAGATTATACAGATTCAGTTTCATTATATAATTAAAAATTCTAACTTTTAATAGCTATTTTCCCATGTCCTCTTTAGAAGAGTATAAGCTTTTATAGTTCACATCTCTGATTATGAAGCTTTTGTGCCAACCCAAGATTTCATTATTCAAACATGACACATATGCATTTCTTCATCTGACAAAACTACTTATTTTTGCTTCCATCACTTCTTCTTTCCATTATGCTAGGTTGGGTCTCTACTTTTTTGGGGCAGCATTAACTTTGAAGAAACTTTGCAGTTAACAAAGCAGACTTAGATTAATCATGCATATTCTACATGCTTCAATCTTCCCAAGAGCTGAGCTTGAAAGTTTAGACTGTCTTGACTGGGTATTTATTTGAGAATGAAAAGTATTTGTAATAATTATTAAAATAATTAGGCTTTTTATTCAAGAATTAATTTTTCTCAGAAAAACTAGAAATGATTCTTATGAGGTTTTAGATATTTTATAGCTCACTGGAAATGGAGTTCTTTAAATGATAATTATCTAGTCTTTAAATCAATGTAATTATTTTCATACAGCTTGACTTCAAATGAAATGGCTAAAGATAATTAGTAAATTAGTGTAATAAATCATATTATAGCATACGACTTATTTTTTCCATATTATATCCTCCTATTGATGTCACACTTTTTAGTGAAATGGCAAATATCTTAAAACTGAATATAAACTATTAGTGAATTTAAAAATACAGGAAAGAAGTGTCAAGCCCCTGATAAGCAGCTCAAAAAATTATAACTGGTACTCATGATTCTTTTTATCTCCCAATACAACAAGAAAATGGTAGAAAGGTGGCATTTGTGCCATTTGTAAAAACCTATCAATAGACAACAGGGAGATGACTTAACAAGTGATTGCCTTTTACTTCTCTGTTAAATTCTCTGTATCAGAAATAATCTTCAAAGTGGATGTAATGTGCATTTTATAATAAAAAGCTCATTGTAAAACTAGAAGTAAACAACCCTGTGTATATGTGTCTAGTGTGCTTGTCTCTTTCTGTACTTCTTGGCTCTACTCTGTTAATTGAGGATTTCAAGGCCATAGTTGTGGTAAGATGCTGAAAGCTCTATTTAGAGCTTCATGTAGTTCCTACAGTGTCACTGTTCTCTGCTTGGGTGTTGCTGCTGATACCCAGAACTCTTCTATAAAACCACCAATCAGCACCAGTTTTGTAGGTTTCCTGAAAGAAGTCATTTTACCAGGGTTGCAGTCTACTGCTGGCATCTGCTTGAATCTAAAGATGCTGAGGATACTGTGTTGGCTATAGTTATAGCAGCAAGAAGTATGACAATAAAGGCAATTTGTAGGGGTTTTGATACCATAGATCACTACAACCAGTCGCTGACTGAGTTTTAATCCAGACCACCAGCTAATGCAAAATGAGGTAGTCCCCTTTTTAGAATAATTAGAAATTATCATCTAAAATAATTTTGTATCTAGTGTTTACAGATGGCAATTTGTTTAATTACTATCACTCCACTTAAATATTGTTAATTTTATATAAGTGTTTTAATGGGTGGTAGCAATGGTTTTTCTAATTTTCCCATTTTTGCTTTCTTTATTTCTCTTCTATACTGGTCACTCATTCAGAAATTCATTACATAATTAACCTAGATCTTCTCTGTCATTCTCCGTATATTCAGTTGAATAATTTTTATTTTTTAATATCTAAACTAAAATTCATATTATTAAAGTAAGCTTATCTTTACTTTCGATATCTTACAATGAGAGTATTGTAATTCTACATACTCAGTTTTCACTTATTGTTTCCATTTAAATTTTATAGTTTTAACATAAAACATGTATTTCTTGTTGTTTCTTTCTACCCAATATTGGGTCATATTTTGTAATTCAAGAGAAAAGGAGGACCAGTGTTTCAGAGAAAGAAAGAAGGTTCTGAGAAGATCTGGGCAGAGTGGAGGAAGGGGACACTACAGTCAGCATATAGTGGGTGAGAGAAGAATGGACTAATAGTTTTTATTTTTTGCATTGTGCTAACTGCTGCCAGAAGCTTCTCAGACAAAGGTTGATGGGTACAGAAACTTTTCATTAGGAGTCCTTTTATTGCTGCATTCTATTAGAATAATATTAGTGGTATCTAGTCTCAGGGTTTTTGGCCACTTTAGCAGCCTCAAGTACAGATTCAATCTCCTGTAATAGCCCATAAGTAAAATAGAGAAACAGCAGTCGGATAGCCCCATAATACTTTTGCTGCAATTGTAGTAGAATAATTTGCTAGAAAGTCATTGTTAGAGGTTGCAGGTTTTGAAGTAGAGTGTTACTGAGGAGTACACTTCTGTTCCCATATCATTTCAAACTATCTTCCAGGACTGTGGGGCATTGGGCTCTGCACAGACAGGCTGTTCTCCAGTTGAGCTGATGGCTGAACCCCAGAATGGTCATAATTCACCCACATGACACAGTAGGCATTCCCTTATGATCCTGAAACTCTGGATCCTGCCTAAGTTACCGCCCCCCAGACCCCCCAAGAGAGAATCATGAACAGAATGTTCCAAGCTTCTGACCTTCAGGCTAAACTCCTCCCTAGTTCCCTAGCAACAGTAAAGACCATAAAAGGGGCTGTTAGGCCCCCACTTTGCTCTCTTACTTCTTACCCCTCACTCTCACATGCTCTCTCCTCTCTCTTTGTTTTCTCTCAACTCTCCTCTCTCTTTGCCTTCTCCTCTCATCTCTCCCTCTTACTCTCTTTCTCTCTAGCCTTCCCCCCCTCCCCTTTTTCCGCTTTCTCACTGCCTTTCTATAATAAAGCTCTAAAACCATAGAGAGTCTCTGCTCCAGTCAAGATCTGTTTTGCTCACTCTCACAGTGTTGGGAACCTCTCTTCCCTTATCCCTGTCTCCTATAATCCCTTGGCTTAGGCAAAGTATCCCTGGGGCCCACAGGTAGGGCTGCCCCTTGGCCACCCCTGTGAAGAGTGGGTCAAAAGCTTGAATGCCCACCTGGGGCTCAGTGGAAAGCATATGACAGCCCTCCCATGCCTGACTGTCCAGAGAATAGGTAAAACTCTGGAGGGGTGTGGGTCTTTCCTCTCCTTCTTCCCTTACCCCCTCCCCCCATTTAGTTGCCAACACAGGTCCATGAATGTTAATCATTAGGTGTGAGACTTCTAGATACCTAATTGCCAGTGAGGCTAGGATTGCTGAAATATGCCTATTTTTTAAAACAGGTGCTAAAAATTAACCCTACTTCCTCATGTTTGCATACTGAAGCTTTAATGATTGAGCCACCTGCTTGCTACTCTTTAGATTTTTTTAGCAGTCCATATCATGTCAAAGAGAGAAAACCTGTGTTATTCCTATCATGGTTCTATCCCCTTTCTTTTTCTTGATTAATTTCTCTGTCAAAAATTCAGTACTATATTAGTAAGTAGTAAATTTGGAAATCCTAGTCTTATTCCTAACTTTAAAAGAATGTGTTCAATGTTTTCAGTACACTATTGGCTGTGCAGTGCTTATTTATCCTTAGTAAGGACAGAGGTGATCTTTGAGTTCTCATCTCTTCATGAGTGTTATTGTAGACGGATGTTTAATTTGCCATATATTATTTCTATATCTATTGAAAGAGTTACATTATTCATGAGCTTAATGTTTATGTATTATATTACATATATTAATTTGTAATTTGTATATGATGAGTCATTGCTTCATCTCTGGAGAAAAACTGTTTAATCCAGATGCATGATCTTATAAATTTATTGCTGAGTTCTACCTATAATTATTTTATTTTTTAGTCTCTATATATTCATCACATTTTATTTTGGCATTCAAAGCTCATATTTGAGTCATGTAAGCTATTTTGGAATTTCTCCCCTTACTATCTCATGCAAGAATTCAAGGGGCATTGGTATTTAACTTTTAATGATAACTTTAAAAAAAAATCATAAGATTTTTACTTGGAAGTTTAAAATACTTACAACTAACATTGCTGCTGTGGTTGTTGATGATGATGATCAGTTTACTAGGACTATTCCCTTAGCACAGACAGGAAAACCAACATCAGAAATAATATAGGCTCCTTGATGCTCAACATCACAGCAGGATTATGTCCAAATTTTACTTTATGGTGTTTCTCACTGCCTCCTTGGCCATCTGCCACCTAAACTGTGTGGCAAAGGATGTTGTTTGTTCAAAGGCAGGAGAAGACAATTTGCTTAGTAAGTGTTTTATTGCTGTAAAATGACACCAGGGCCACAGCAATAAAAGAATCCATTTAATCCTCAAAGCCAGCCTAGTGACAGGCTTGATCTAATAAAACCAAATATACCACAACAGGACCACACCTTTTAATCCTATCAAGTAGTGCCACTCCCTAAGAGTTCAAATGTATGAGTCTATTGGGACTATTCTTATACAACCCCCCACAACAATGTCAGATCAAGTTTCCAATACTATCTGTAAACCTATTGATTTAGCTTTGATATAGCAATGCCTTGGTTTAGTTTTCTAATCAGCAAAGGAAAATAGACTGAGGCTGCCTAGCTCACTTTAGTTTTAAAACTGTGGCTTCACCTTTAATTATCTGACAGAATTCTTGGGAAGACATTAATTTTTTTTTTTTTTTTTTTTTACTCATGTGATATAGGAGGTACTAAACTACATACCAAAGCAAACAGACATTCACAGTTCTGTTTGACGAATCCATAAATTTATTTATGTTATTGAAAAAGGATTGGTATAAGGTTTCATATAGGAGCACTGATGATTCAAGACAGCTACATTTCAAATTTCAACTCTTGAATTGATGGAATAACAATGTCAAATTGAAAATATACCTGAGAATAAGTACAGTGAAAATTGAGCTAAACTTTCAATATACCTTCCAAGGAAATTGATTTAAATACTAGGTCAAATCTGTGTGACATCCATGAAATTAATATAAATTATTAAATTTATTATTATCTACTTAATAACCATGAAAGGAGAATATTTTCATAAAGCTAATTAAAGTTGTTAAAAAATGTCATCCTTGTATTGTAATTTTGATCAGAAAGTGTTTAAATATACATTTATTTTATAATTCCTTTCACTGAAAATTTGTAAGTTATAGTCATAGATTTTTATCTCTATATTTGTTTAACTTAGCATTCTCAAAAACAACAGTGCTTATGGAATAATATATTATGAAACATGTAAAGGAAAATGAAGGAAATAATAATTACTTGAAAAAGAAAAGGAAATACTTGTAAAATTTGAAAGAAAATCTTCATATTAAGATAATTCATAACTCATAGAAGTCCTTTTTTTTTGTTTTGTTTTTGTTTTTTTTAAGACAGGTTTCTCTGTATACCCCTGGCTGTTCTGGAACTCACTTTGTATACCATGCTGGCCTCAAATTCAGAAATCTGCCTGCCTCTGCCTCCCAAGTGCTGGGATAAAAGTTGTGAACCACCACCGCCTGGCTTCTAAATTTACTTTTCAATTGACATCTGTGACTCAAGTGGGAAAACATAAAGTTTTTTTTTTTAACATATAATTCAATCGCATATTAAAAGCAATCCAAATAAAATAGCAATGTATTTAATAAAATATGCGTGTTTCTAAAACCATATCAAATTTTTGTTTGTACATTATTCATGTAGAAATATTTAAAAATAATTTATTAAGGGGTTTGAGAGAATGCCTAGCAGCTAAGATCATGGGCTCCTCTTTCAGAGGATCCTGGTTCAATGTCCAGTACCCATATGGTTGCTCACAACTGTCAGTAATTGTACTTGTAGGGGATGGAATGCCCTCCTTTGGCCTCTGCAAATAGCGTACAGATGTGGCACAGAGAAACACACACATACACACACACACACACACACACACACACACACACACTATATATATATATACATATATATATATGCATATATATATAATTTCTATATATACATATATATATAATTTCTAGAAGCTTACTGAACTTTGCAGCTTGTATCCTGTTCCAAATCTTCCCATATTCATAAAGCAATCTTTCCTTCTTCACCCCTCTTATTTTCTGAGTCTATTAAGTCATTCTGCTTATATCATAATTAATAAAACCCTGGATAAAGAGCTTTAGATTCCACCTTTTGTTAGAATGGAGAACACTGATGCCTTAGATTTTTAAATCGCATTCCACGTGAGGGAACTAGAGGGAGCAAAGTTACTGTTGCTTGACAAGTGTAAACTTATACCCATTTTGTGCTAAGAGAGCAGGGAAGAATAAGTTTATCTTATTTATACACAGACAGTAGCAGTCATAACATTAGCAATTGAAACACTACACTTTGGGGAAGAACAAGAGGTGTTACACGTCCTAGATAGAGCACCTTTCAGCCTGTATATTGCAAAGAAACACAAGCTTCAATATTGCATGTATGGTTTGCTACAGCATTGTTGAAAATTAACAGTATTTTAGATGACTGATCCTTTTCATAAATTTTGTACTAATGTCATTAAAGTTTGTAAAGTGACTACATTGGAATAAAAGTATGTTATGTTTTTCATGTACTTTTCTTTCACTGATAGAATCTTAAATTATTCCCTTCTTTCTAAAAATGCCAAAAATAAGTAGAATCAATGAAAGCAAAAGATACATAGGAAAATGAAAGATTAGAGTAAGAATAGTTCCTTTAGTTGGTAGTATTCATTCCCATGAAAATGTAGGAACACAAGCAACAATGATAAGATATATTTAACTTTCACTTTCAAAGTTATAATTCCATTTGAAAATATTTTGAGATTTAAAATGAGTGTTGAGGTCTACATACATTGTTAATACAAGTGTTAGGTTGGCAGTAAAAGGAAAGTTATAATTAGCTTTCAAGATTCAATTATGTCACTCAAAATATCTTACTAAATTTAACTAATTTTGAAGGCTCCTAATTATGGGTCTAAAGAGAAGTGTCTAACATTTCAGTAATTAAAATTCAAAAATCCATAAGAAAAAGGAATAACAGGAATGCATGTAAAATAACTAAGTGTTTGAGATCTATGTTTTGCAATTACAAAACTCTATTTTAGGGCTTGGAAAAAACTAGAAAGAGCAGCAGTATTGTTTATGGTTGAAACACTCAATGCTGTAAAAATTTCATCTCTCTAAATTAACCTATAAATTTAAAAGACTTTAATTATAACTATTACTGGATATTTTAAGGCTGAAGAATACATGGCTGCTATTCATCTAGACAGAAGAAAGAAAAGCCTGGACAGAAACTTGATTGTGATGACCTGCTTATTTATTATATTTTCGCAGAGTATGCAGCACTATACATATCTGAGGAGATAGTGTGGCAAATCAAAGTGAAAATAAACCTAAAACAGCTTCAGGAATACAGAAGGATTTAGTGCATAATAAAAGGAAACTTCCACTCTGGGGTTAGAGATGACCCAGTAGTTTTAGTGCTATAAAGAGGAAGGCAGTGTTCAGGTTCATTACTGGAACTGGAATACATAAATGAAATGAAACAAAACAAATGCCTTCATGAATATATTCTTTTATAAAATAAATGTATGCAGAAAAGTATTTTAAGACTAAAAAATAAATATGGTTTCTAAACATATGTCCCTTCAGATATGTGCACAGTGATAAATATATCCCAAATAAAATAATCATTTTTAAATAATNTTAAGCAATTCTACTAATGGAGAAACATTAAGCGGGGAGAAAACTGGTATATTTAATTTATTTCTGCATTCTCCTATCTCCTTCAGCATGGCTTAGAACTGAAATATTAACTGGACCAAAATGTTCACAAGAGGAAACAGGAAACAAGAGTGCTTGGTGTTTGGCTGCAAAGATGGTTTATCTATTACAAGCATTTGCTATCAGTAATGGGTACTAGAGATTGGATCCAAATACCCATTCAACAAGCTATGTATCCTCCCATCTACTATAACCCAAGAACTAATAGTGATACATATGAGAGAATCACTGGGCTTTTGTAATTATGGGTTTAGCAGACAAATTCCAAGCCCCAGATTCAGCTAAAGACCCATCTTCCAATGAATAGATGGAAAGTATTAAATGAGGCACCTAATATCTTCCTCCAATCTTTGTGCACATGCACATATATACACATTAATAAGTCTTCAAGAAGGGAAACCATCCACATATAAATATTATAGGATTAGGATAAAATAATACAGGGAAAATTATGAAGAAGGAAAAGAGAAGGATTGACTATACCTATAAATATGTATATTGGAAAATTAACTGTTATTCTTCTAGTGCACAGTAGGTCCACAATAATTAAGAAGATTTTGGTTTTTTTTTATTTCAAGACAGTAAAATGGGATACTAAATAATCTAAAATTACAAATAGGTTTATGAAATTATAATTAGCATTTCAACATAACTGTACTGTATATAGTTTGAAATATTGTATTTTATTTTGTATGTATGCATGCCGGTATAGGTGATGAAAAAGAGGGATGATTAGGCATTAGTGAAAAGTTCAAAGCAGGGAGATATTGAAGAATATGGGGAAAATTAGAGAACGAGTGTAATGGCAAGCCCAAAGGAAGAGGAAATGAAAATCTTTATATCAAGCTAATACTTCAAAATACAACTTAAAAAAAGTGAAGGAAAAGTAAAATAAATATGAAATAAAATAAAGGGGAATAGAATATTGAAAGTTAAAGTGTTAGGCAGGGCTGCCAGTGCCCTAGACTACTCACTGCTCAAAGAGGCTACCTAGCCTTGTGGGCTGGAGGTGAGGTGGCATAGACTCAGTGACTCACGTCTCCAGGAGCAGGTGAGAAACAGCAGCAAATTCATCTGGACACTGCTGCAAGCTACTTTAATACTATCCACTGTACCCCATTGGTCCCTAGAAGGCATCTCTTCTAGACATCAGTTGCAGGTTGGCTCTCATTGTCTTCACCAGCGATCCTTGGTCTTTCAGGTAGTCCTCAATTCATTCCTCCTGCAGGAGATGCTTTTGCACCTCTGTGGCCCAGGCATTTACATAGAGCAGACCCTGATGTTCCTGCTACAAGGAAGGGGAGAACATGGATAATTGCCTTCTGATGTTTATGTATATAGTCATAAAATTGGTTTTCAACCTTGGTGTGAGAAGCTTCTTTTTGCATTTCTTAACAATCAAAGTGTAACTTGTTAAAATATTGAGGTGTGACTTGTTTCCTACTTTTAAGAAGACATGCAGAATAATTCAGAGGATTGTCAAAAATGCTAAGACATTCTGTGTGCTTGATATAGCATGTCACAGTCAAAATCTTACAAACTCTACTCAATATCAAGTCATCCAACATGCCAGATTAAATGTGTTAAATGATGTATAGGCTCAACTCCTTTTCAAAGAGCTATTGAAAATGAATTTTGCTCCTGGAAAGAGAATTATTCTCTAAATGTGAAATATGGCCTTTCATGCTTCTGTGGGTGGCTACACAACACACACACACACACACACACACACACACACACACACACACACACACACACACACATATATATATATATATATATATATATATATATATATATATAATTGAATAATATAACAAACAAAAGGAACAAACTAATAAATTGACATGGAATTTGAGTGGAACTTGGAGTCACCATGTTAAATAAAATAAATAGAAATTGAGATAGATTCAGAGAGTCAGAGTCAAAGATTCAAAGAGAGGAAGCGGGGGGGGGGGGGGTGAGAGTCAGAGATAAACAGAGTGAGATAATTAGATTCTCCTTGGGGTGGGTTCCCTAACTGGTTATACAAAAATATAATATTGCACATTGGTCACTTCTCAGTAACATAGGTGAATGGTCACAATATTTCTAATATACTGTACATTGCACATGCAATTTAGAGAAATTTTAATTGAGCAACATGGATAATCTGTCAAGGGATCACATTCAAAAACTATCTATGTCTATGTGATCTGGCTGGAAAGCAGACATGTTCTTATTACAAATGTTTCATTCCTAAACATTGAGGTAAGGTTAGTTAGTAGAATGAAGCAGCCAAGTTCAAAATTGCCATCTAATTGAGGAACAGACAAATTGACAAATCAGTGAAAGATTTGACAGATTGATACACAGATGGATTTGCCCAACTCAGAAGAAAACTGCACAGGAAAGTAAGGCTATTTAAGGCTGGAGCAGGAGTAGGTGACAGATTTATAGTGACACTATTAAAGAGACAGGTTGCAGAGATACACAGATGAACACAAAACAAACCAGGTCACCCCTGCAGAACGCCCCTATCCCATGCTTTTCTCCTGCCTCTGTGGGGTTGCTCTAACCAACCCACCCACTTCAGTCTTTCTTCTCTGGCATTCCCCTACACTGGGAAATGAAACACCCACCGTACCAAGGGCCACTCCTCCCAATGATGTCCAACAAGGCCAATCCTCTGCCACATATTCAGCTAGAGCCCTGGGCAATCTTTATTTGGTGGTCCAGTCCCCAGGAGCTCCAGGGGGTCTGTGTAAGCTGCCTGCAGCCTATGTTAACTGGGTTCCCGAGTGGGAGGCCAGAGCTATATGGGAGAGAACAGTGTAGAGAAATATGTGGGCCAAGACAAACATACTCTGATCAAGGCTACTGGATTGTTTTGTTCAATTCCCTCATCTGTTTGGATGTATTTTCCTGTTATTCTTTTAGTGATTTTTGTGTTTCCTTTGTTGTTGTTGTTGTTGTTGTTGTTGTTGTTGTTGTTGTTGTTGTTATTGTTGTTGTTTGAGATCGGGTTTCTCTGTATACCCTTGGCTGTCCTGGAACTCACTTTGTAGACCAGGCTGGCCTCGAACTCAGAAATCTGCCTGCCTCTGCCTCCGGAGAGTACTTTGTGTTTCCTTTTAAAGGGTTTCTAGTGTTCACTTGTGTTCTCCTGTTATTCTTTAAGGGAGTTATTTATGTCCTTCTTAAAGTCCTCCATCATCATCATGAAATGTGATTTTAAATCAGAGTCTTGCTTTTTTTGGTGTGTTGGGTTATCCGGGGCTCACTGTCGTGGGAGAACTGTCTTCTGAGGTTGTCAAGTAGCTTTGGTTTCTGTTGCTTATGTTCTTTTCCTTGCCTCCCACCTCTATTTATCTCTGGTGTTATCTGGACTTGCTGTCTCTGACTGTGGCTTGTCCCTCCTGGAAGCCCATGTGTTGGGACTCCTGGTATACCAGTTCTCTCTGGGAGGAATTTATGTATGGAGATCTGTGTCACAGTGTCAGCTTGGGAGTATAGACAGAATTTGGAAGTATCCTGTCCCAGATTGTTCCACAGTTCCTGTGTCCTGAAGGCTCTGGGTGAGTTCCTCTGAGCAGAAGTGATGATCTTACCTGTGCTTACAGCTGTATCAGCACTCCTGGGAGACCAGCTCTCCCCTGATGGTATTTGAGTACATGTAACTTTGGGATTATTTTAATACAAAAATCTTGAGCATTGTCACAGGCATTTCTCTACATCATTTGAAATAATTTTGTGATTTTTCCCTCATTTGTATTATTATTCTCTTAATTATTGAATTCAGTATTATATTATATAGTGGTATATATGGATCACATGACATAGCATATGAATATAGTAGTAAATTTTTGAAGTAGTTCTTCACATATTTTTTGAGGATTTTGAATATAAGATAATAAAGTTTAAATCTAAAATTTTAATTATTATTTTTAAATCCTTATATTTAATGAATGCAATCCTAGTTTCATATAACATATTGGAAAGTTTCATTCTTTTTGTATAACATTTTTATACAGTGTTAGGAGTTTTGGCTTTAGAGTCTACTTTATGCTTTCTTCCAAAACAAAAATACAATAATCCTTTTAAATGTATAATAGGGCTTTTGAATGCTTGCCCTCACCTGCTCACAGGTCTCTTCCTTCTTGGATTCCAGCTTATAGTGAAGAGGACATAAGACATCCAGCCTTGAGCAGCTACTGGAATTTTGGACTTTCTGCTCACAGCCTGCCATCTCATAAGCCTGTGCCATGAGAAGGAAGTGGCAGACGAAGAGAATGTGCAGGCTGAAGAGCAAGAGAAGAAAGATGAGGCAGAGATCCAAGTAAACCAGCCCGATCACCCACGAAGCTGCAGGAGGAGAAGTGAGGGAGGCTGAAGGCTAGGATACTGGGACATAGGGACACTGGGACACCAGGACACCAGGACAAGCTGTTGGACTGTGTGCTGCTGTTGGTATTAAATCTCAGTAGTTCAATCTCTAGCTTCTCCATTTTTGGCTCCGTGCTCCATCTTATAGATGACTGGGAGCATCCACCTCTGTACGAGACAGCTATATCAGGGTCCCTTCAGTAAACACTTGAGGTCCTATGCAATAGTGTCTGAGTTTAGTGACTGATTATGGGATGGATCCCCCGGTAGGGTAGTCTCTGTATGGTCCATCTTTTCATCTTAACTCTAAACTTTGTCTCTGTAACTCCTTTCATAGGTATTTTCTTTCCTATTCAAAGGAGGAATGAAGTATCCACGTGCTGGAGTTCGTTCTTGATTTTCTTGTGTTTTGCAAATTGTATCTTGGGTACTCTAAGTCTCTGGGCTAATATACATTTATCAGTGAGCGCATATCCAATGACTTCTTTAGTGATTGGGTTACCTCTCTAAGGATTATATCCTCCAGATACATCCATTTGCCCAAGAATTTCATAAATTCGTTTTTTAATTGCAGAATTGTACTCCATTGTGTAAATGTACCACATTTTCTGTATCCATTCTCCAGGAGCTGAAGGGGTCTGCAACCCTAGAAGAGGAACAATAATATGAACTAACTGGAACCCCCAGAACTCATGTCTCTAGCTCCATATGTAGCAGAAGATGGCCTAGTCGGCCATCATTGGGAGGAGAGGCCCCTTGGTATTGCAATCTTTATTTGCCCCAATACAGGCGAATGCCAGGGCCAAGAAATGGGAGTGGGTGGGCAGAGAAGCAGGGCATTGGGGGGGGGG
>CACVCL010022189.1:0-46604 GCA_902729485.2 Mus minutoides | reverse complement strand
TTTTTTTTTTTTTTTTTTTTTTTTTTTTTTTTTTTTTTTTTGCCAGAGTGTCACAAAAAATGGTCTCCAGGTCATCTGATAATACTGCTCTCCTCTGAAATCCAGGCATCAACATCGATCATCAACATAAATGAAGAGAAACTGAAAGCATTTCTACTAAAATTAGGAATATGACAAGGTTGTCCTATCCATACATGTTCAATACAGCATTTGGAATCTTAGCTAGAGCAAGAAGAAAAATGAAAATGACCAATGGGAATACAAATAGGAAAGGAAGAAAACAAAGAAATTTTATATGCAGATGATACTATTGCATACTTAAATGACCTTAAATATATGACTGGGAAACTCCTAGAGCTGATAAACACTTTTATCAAACACAAAGTTAGTACACAAAAATCAGTAGCCTTCCAAATTTAAAATGGCAATTGAACCACAAAAGAAATCAAGGAAGAAGTACCTTTCACTGAAGTCTCTAAAATAAATGAATAAAATGTCTTAGAATAATAAAATGTCTTAGAATAACTTTAAGAAGGTAAGACAAAGACTTGTATAATGAAACATCTAAGACATGAATGATAGAAATTGAGAAATATATCAAAAGATGGAATGATGGAATGTTATCTCATGTTAAAGAATTGTTAGGGATACTAGAGTAAAATTTGACATCCTACCAAAAGCAGTCCACAGATTTAATGCAATCTCCACCAAACATCTAACATACTTCTTCATAGAAATTTAAAGGACATGTTCAACATCATGTGGAAACACATAGATAGATAAACAAACAAATAGAAAGGGGCACAAAATACCCATTGAAGGAGATACAGAGATAAATTATAGAGCCAAGACTGAAGGAAAGAACATCCAGAGACTGCCCCACCTGTGGATCTATCCTATATACAGTCAGCAAACCCAGACACTATTTTGGATGCCAACAAGTGCTTGCTGACAGGAGCCTGATGTAGCTGTTTCTTGAGAGGATCTGCCACTGCCTGACAAATACAGAGATGGATGCTCTCAGCCAACCATTGGACTGAGCACAAGGACCCTAATGGAGGAGCTAGAGAAAGGACTGAAGGAGGTGAAGGAGCTTGCATCCCAATAGGAGGAACAACAATATGAACAAACCAGTAACCCCAGATCTCCTAGGGTCTAAACCACCAACCAAAGAGTACACATGGAGGGACCCATGGCTCCAGCTGTATATGTAGGAGTGGATGGCCTTGTTGGACATCAATGGGAGGAGAGGCCCTTGGTCCTGAGAAGTCTCAATGCCAGAGCGTAGAAGAATGCCAGGACAGGTTGAAGGGAGGGGTCGGATAGAGGGATTGTAGAAGGGAAACCAGGAAAGGGGATAACATTTGAAATGTAAATTAAGAAAATATCTAATACAAATACAAATAAAAAAATGAAACAAGCAAAATAAAACCTGGAAAACAGAAAATAATCCAGAATAATAAAGAACTGCTGGTGGCATCACTATTCCTGATCTCAAAATGCACTGTGGAGACTTAATAATAGGGGTAGAAAGATAAACAGAGAACTCTCAACTGAGGAATATCAAATGGCTGAGAAGCACCTAAAGAAATGTTCAACATCCTTTGTCATCAGGGAAATGCAGATCAAAACAACCCAGAGATTCCACCTCATACCAGTCAGAATGGCTAAGAGAAGATCTCAGGTGACAGGAGATACTGGTGAGGATGTAGATAAAGAGGAACACTCCTCCATTGTTGTTGGGAATGCAAGCTGGTACAACCACTCTGGAAATTAGTCTGGTGGATCCTCAGAAAATTAGACATAGTACTATCTGAGGACCCAGATATACCACTCCTGGGTATATACCCAAAAGATGTTCCAACATATAATAAAGATACATGCTCTACTTTGTCCATAACAGTCATATTTATAATAGCTAGAAGCTGGAAAGAACCCAGATACCCTTCAACAGAGAAATGGATACAGAAAATGTGGTACATTTACACAATGAAATATTACTCAGCTATTAAAAACAATGACTTCATGAAATTCTTAGGCAAATGGTTAGAACTAGAAAGTATCATCTTGAGTGAGGTAACCCAGTCACAAAAGAACACACATGGTATGCACTCACTAATAAGTGGATATTAGCCCAAGAGCTCAAAATTGCCTATATACATTTCACAGACCACAGCTCAAGAAGAAAAAAGACCAAAGTGTGGATATTTAAGTCCTTCTCAGAAAGGGGAACAAAATACTCATGGGAGAAAATATGGAGACAGAATGTGGAGCAGAGACTGAGGAAAAGACTACCCAGAGATTGCCCCACCTGGGGATCTATCCCATATACAGACACAGAACCCAGACACTATTGTGGATTCCAAGAAGTGCTTGCTGACAGGAGCCTGACAAATAAAGAGGTGGATGCTTGCATCCAACTATTGGACTGATCGTGGGGTCTCCTATGGAGGAGTTAGAAAAGAACTGAAGGAGCTGAAGTGGTTCACAACCCCATAGGAAGAACAAAAATATCAACCAACCAGATTCCCCCCACCCCCAGAGCTCCCAGGGACTAAACCACTAACCAAAGAATACACATGGTGGGACCCATGGCTCCAGCAGCATGTGTAGCAGAGGGTGGCCTTATTGGACATCAGTGGGAGGAGAGGCCCTTGGTTCTGTGAAGGCTTGATGCCCCAGTGTAGGGAAATGCCTTGGTGGGGAGGCAGGAGTGGGTGGGTGGTGGAGCACAGTCATGGCAGCAAAGGGAGAGAGGATGAGATAGGGAATTTCTTGAGGGGAAACTGGAAAATGGGATTTATATTTATTGAAATGTAAATAAATAAATTATCCATTAAAAGAAAAACAGGGAGTATGATATTGACAGAAAAACAAACACTTGTCTTCATTGCATAGAATCATAGAAGCAAAAATAAGTTTATGACTCATAAATGCCTGATTTTGACTAAGAAACTAGAAATATATACCCTGGATAAAAGACAGTATCACCAATGAATAATAATTGTGAAGCTGGATAGGTAGTGTTGAAGAATGAAAATAGATCCACACTTATTATCTTGCACAAAACTCAAATGTTCAGATTCCATGAATCCAAATGAAGAAAAAGTGGTGAATAGTCTTGAACTCATTGGAACATAAATTGACTTTCTGAACAGAATGCTGGTAACACAAGCACTAAGACCAATAATTTATAAATGGGACCACAAGGAACTGAAAATCTTCAGTAAGACAAAAGTTACCATTAAGACTCCCAAGCAAAAGAATGGGAAAGGTTTTTAACAACTACATATCCAATAAATGGCTAGCATATAAAGTATATAAAGAGCTCAAGAAATTAAACATCAAGAACAGAATCATTTCAATTAAAAAATAGGATACAGCTCTAAACAGAATTCTCAGAAGAAACCAACAAACAAACAAAAGCCTAAGGAACATTTAAACAAATTTTTACATCCTTAGTGATCAGGGGAAATAAAACTAGTTTGAAATTTCAGCTTACATCAGTCAAAATGGCTGAGATCAATAGATGCAGTGACAGTGTAGGCTGGCAAGGGTGTGGAGTAAGTGAGTACTGCTGGGTAGGGAAAGGTAGGTAGAGCAAACATGTATGGTTACTGTTGAATTCAGTGTGGCAGCTTCTCAGGAAGCTGGGAATAGATCTACTTTAAAGTCTAGGTGTATCACTTTCTGTCACATGCTGAAAGGATGCATCATACTGTGACAGGGACACTTGCTCAGCTACTTTCAAAGTTGTTCTCTTCATAATAGCCAGAAACTGGGAAGAGTCTAAATGTCTATCAATGGGTGATTGCATAAAGAAAATGTTTCAGTTACATAATCAATTATTGCTCAGCCATCAAATAACAAAATCTTGATGTTCACGTATAAATGGATGGTACACACACACACACACACACACACGAAAGAAAGAAAGAAAAGAAAAGGAAAAAAAGAAAAGAAAAGAAAAGAAAAGAAAAGAAAGGAAGAAATGAGAGTAACATCAACATAAACAAAAACTATTCTGAGTGAGGTAACCTAGACCCAGAAAGATAAATATGGTATTTGCTTGTATGTAGATGTCCTTTAAATGTGAATGTTTGTTGCTCAGGCTTCAATCCAGGTAGCCAAGTAGGTCAGGTATAGATTAAGGGACTAAGCAGGAGGGATAGGGAAATAGAGTAGATATTTATGAATGGAGGGTGTGCTGGCTGGTTTTATGTATCAACTTGACACAAGCTGAAGTTATAACAGACAAAGTAGCCTCCCTTTAGGGAAAGGCTCCAGGAAATCCAGCTGTAAGGTATTTTCTCAATTAGTGATCAAGGTGGGAGAGCCCATTGTGGATGGGCTCTGGACTGGTAATCCTCAGTTCTATAACAAAGCAAACGGAGAAAAACAGTAAGCAGCATCCCCTCATGGCCTCTGCATCAACTGCTGCCCTGGGTTAGTTCCGATCCTGACTTCCTTTGGTCATGAACAGCAATGTGAAAGTATAATATGAATAAACCTTTTCCTCCCCAACTTGCTTCTTAGTAATGATGTTTTGTGCAGGAATAGAAACCTGCAGACAGAGGGGGAACTAAACCAGGAGGATCAAATGGGAAGTGGGAAGTGGAGGGAAAACTCAGAGAGACAGGTCATAGTAAGAACTGAGTAAATGGACACATAGAAATCTAATACTGTAGAAGCTTCCCAACTGGATCCAAGATGACACATGTTCAATGAAACACAGAATAGGCATGGCATAGCACTCCTGAGGTGACCCTAGACCACCAGGGGCCCTGGGTACCACTATGATGACCAAGTATGTGGTAGAGAGATGGAAGAGAAGGAGAAGCAGAAGGATGTGTGCTGGGGTCTGGCCTCAACATGGTTTGGGCGTCGTCAAGGACTATGGATACCTGGTAGGCGAATGAGAAAACACACAATTGAGATACAACGCTGACAGGCTGGTGTATTGGCCTGTGAACCCTTGAAATCGGGAATCAGGGTACTCTCCTAGACTTGACTCAGTTCCAGCCTTTGAAATCATACAAGGAAATTGGGTTACAAAATTCATAGGAGTGTGGGTAAATGCTTCTTTATTTTCATGTGCCATCATTTTCTTGTTGACACAGAGTAATACAGATTTAGAAAAGAAAAAAGGGAACTATACAATCTCAGACATAAAAATTTTACAGCAAGCACAAGTTTTTTTTTTTTTTTTTTTTTTTTTATCTTCTGACCATGAGTCTCCAATGAGGTCAGGGACAGCAGTATTGTGGTTACAAAGTCAGTATCTTTCAGACATGATGTGAGGCAATATGGTTTCATAAAAGGGCAAACATGAGGTCACACTGCTGACCCTACAGTCTTTATAATCTTTGGACCACATTTGCCTGTCAACAAAAACATCCTCGCCTAGCCTGTGTAGGGAATTCCTAGGGGGCTGCTACCTTCGTCCCTAAACCAAAGGAACCCATTGCTAACTTTCTGGGAAATATCTATATATTATTCTATCCTCAATTTTATAAGAAAAATCCTATTTTTATTATACAGAATTGAGACTGAGACTGGGGAAACAGCTGCAGAATTGCTCATCTCTGCCTGCGGCTCTTGACTACTCTCATTTCCACCGAGAGTGAGTGACTGTCACATACATTTTTCTTCAATTCATGATCGGCTTTCACGTTAATATTATTGATCACATCTAATTTCTGGATATCAAGTGTGCTCCTACTAGATCTTGCCAAGTCACAAAATACTGGTTTAGTCAAGGAAGGAAAACAGAAAAGGAATAGTAAATAGATAAAGAAAATAGTAAGTACTAAGAATAACAGCAGAAATGACATCAGGAGTTGTTTGAGCCAAAGAAGCATACCTTGGGGTCTCTCAGTACTCATATTGAGGTCTGTAGGTGGCCGTTGTCTCACACTCTAAAAAAAGATCCCCCCCCCCCCGTGCAGATTTTTCTTCCTTGTCATCAGGGGTCCCAGGAACATCAGGGGTCCCAGGCATCTCGAGTTTAATGTGGGGTGTCTCAAACAGATGTGTGCACAATGAAAAGAGGCCAAACTGGAGAGTCAAGGACAGTGAAGGACCACCTGACATGAGTCACCAGCGATGCCGCCTAAAGCCACAGTGAGGTCCATGCTGCCACTGAGAGCCATGTCTGGATCTGCGGGGTCCTGCATCAGCTGTGATCTGTTACCACCTAAGGCCAGGCAGACATCTCTGCTCTGGGCTGCCTCGTGGGGCTGTGTTGATGTCTGAGGACTGTGAAGATGGCTGCACTCTTCACCTAAGGACTGAGGAAGAGCTGGCCAGGAAGTCCTAAGAGCAGGATAGCAGGCCCTGCATTGCACCCAGAAAGCCCCGTACGCCTGGCCCTGGTTGTCAGAATTGTAGTTAGGATGACCCCAAGGCCATGATCATGGTAGAGCGGGCCTTGTCACTCGCCTGTCTCTAGGTGGCATGGGCAGGGGAAAGATGCTTATAATCTGCAGCCACAACATGGAGAGGTAGAGGAAAACATGAGTAGCGCCATAGAAGCATAAGGAAATAACTTTATTTTGTCTGCAACATGTTAGTGTCCAGGCTGGCAACAGCAAATGACACCTGTGACTCTCAGAGCCCGTTGGTGAGGATGAGTAGCCTAAACCATCATTTTTCACTGCCCAAAGAACTTAAATCAACATATCTCTTATCTAGCCTACTGCTGAGAGGGTCATAGAAGGTACATACTAGACATTTGTGAGCAGACAAATAAAAGTATCATAAATGGGGTTTCTGTGTAAATTTCTGTTGTGTTATTGCTGTTCAGTGTAAATCCTCAGAATATTTTAGCTAGTTTTGTCTGATAAAATAGTGCTTATTAATAATGCAGGATTTGGTATAAACTACAATTAATATTAACACCCAATGGGATAGTATGCAAAGGGATAAACATTTTTGAGAATTTGTGAGTACTTTTGATAGGCATGGTAGCAAACCTTTGAATTAACCTATGCCTAACCTCTACCATAAATATCATCAGACATTACACATAAATCCCTATTGACTATGAATTCCTAAATAGAACCTCAGCAGCCCCTAACGAGGTATACATCAAAAGCTTTGAAGTTTATTGAATCTGGGCAAAGTATATTCCAGACTTGTTGGCACAGTGTGCAGCTTATATTTACATTATACTTTTTGGGATCTGCAATTTAAGCCTGATTGATTTTTTTAAGTTGGTCTAAGATCATACATTGCTCAATGAGTAGTCATATTTGTAGATGAGTCTGCATTAGATATATTATTTTCTTGGCCTTTGAACAAACACGGATCAATATTAGGACATAAACCTATTGAAAGTGTGTTCAGTGTTTTTCAGTCATCATGTAGAATGGTAATTTCATGCCTGCTTATCTCTAAAGAAGCAGATGTTTGAAGCAATTGTTAAAATTACTTTTTTTTATTTTTGACAATATAATATAATAACATCATTATCACATTCCATTTCCACTTTCCAAAACTTTCCACATACATCTTCTTGAACTTTTTCAAACTTATAGCCTTTTAAAATTATTTTTTTACACACACACAGAAACACACTCACACATACACACCTAAATATGGAAGTATAATCTGCTCAGTTTGTATAATGTCATTTCATACATGTTTTTTATTTCTGTGTAACCCAGACTGACCTTGAACTCAGTAACATTACCCAGACAGTTCTCAAGTTTAAGATTGTCCTGTATTATACTGCTAAGGACGGTAATCACAAGCAAGTGCTCCAATGCCCAGTGTAACGTCTTCTTTTTTTCCCTACATTCTAAACTGAGAAATAAATTATGAATATGAGAATATATGACAGAGTAAGTTCATATGCATGCCTACTTACAATTGATAGAACATAAAATATCTGTTTAAAAGATTTTTTTTCTTTATGTGTTTGAAATTCATTATGAGATGATAACTTATAGTTTGTCTGTCGAATTCCAGTTAACTCTACAGTTCTTCTAATTAGGGAAGCTCAGATACATGAGCAATAACTTTCAAGAGAAAAGCATTTCAGTAGAGTAACAATTACATAAACTAACTGAATGCCAAAAAAAAAAAAATTCAGGTTACTTACAATGTGGCCAAACCAACTTGAGTTGCTTACGTTTTTTCTGAGTTGAGTCTTAGATTTTGGTTTTAGTATTGCTAATACCTTTTGTAATTAAAAAAATCTATTCTTTTGTTAGATTTATCCAGTGATGTTTTTCATAATATAGGTATAATGTATCATGGATTAATTTCTCAAAGAAAGATGTTGATGAAGAAATTTACATGCAGTGTGTTTATTGGGATATGCCTTTTGGAACATAATGGAAGCTGGATTGAACAAAGGAAGGGGGTGAAATTCGGCTGTGTTATAACAAATACTCCAGCCAATTCTATATATTATATGAAGTTATGCTCCTACATGATGTGTAACTCTTTAGATATGAATTTACATCTGAATTCAAGGAAGATAATAAAAATTAGTGTCCAAAATACAAAACTGCTGGGAAATATCTTCAGGAGTTAATATGGTTGACAAAACCAAGATCCATCATGTTTTGAAAATTAGGTATAAGTTCTGTAACTACACGGCAAAGATTTGTAATCCAGATCACCCTCAGAATATTGTGCCTGTCTAGTACTGGGCATTAGTGGCCATTTTTTTTACATACATCTAACTTCACTCTTCTTTGCTTCCTGTCTTTTCATGCCTTTTCTTTGATTTTACTCTTGTCTACAGCTGTTACTAGATAAGATTTCTTTTATTTGTTTGTTTGTTTGTTTTACAAAGGATTTGAATCAAATCCTTCAGAATTGCCATACTGTTTGCTATCTTTATATCATACTCTTACAGTCCTATTTGCTTCTTGTCCTGATTAATATGCCCTAAACTATTATCACATTAGACTCTCACTGTTCAAATATGTTGTGTGAACAAATTATCCTGTTGTTGAACCCATTAGGAATAGGTCTATATAAATAACTTCCCTTACATCTATGATAAGGCCAAGTTAATAAGATAACAGAGCATGTGGGGCAGTGGTGGCACAACTGGGTTTTTAAAAAATGTTAGGATTAGCAGAGTTGATTCTGAGTTTAACTTTTATGAACAGTTCCAGAAAGATGCCATGAAAATGGATCATTGCAGGTGCTCTTTACTTGTCATTATTGACAGTTAAAATTGTCTTTGAAGAAAACATAAGATGATTATTAAAACGCACACAAAATTTACATCTCATATTGTAAAACTTGAGCTTCAGTTCCATCTAGATAAATTAATTAGGCAATCATTAAAATTGCTCCAGTTTTCAGGTTATTTTTCTTCTGGTGTTGAACTATTACCTTAAAAGCAAAATTAATTAAAACATTTCAAACTGAAATTTTCACTACATTAGTTTCTATATTTATTTAATTCTCCACTTAACTATTACATCAAGGAAACAAAGCTTAAAGATTATTTCAACATTTGGCTCTTAAGAATATTAGGTTATGTGGAATCTCTATATTTGTGTATTCCCTTCAGGCTTTTTTGATAAGTTGGCTTTTGGCATTGAGAATCAAATTTTCTACCAGTACCATAGCTCAATTACACACCAAACTACATAAAATATTGTGCTTATTTTGGACCGTGTATAGCAACTAATTCGTTTACTGAATTCCGAGTAAGATGCATCATTTAAAAAGACAATGCAAGATTTTACTGTGTCCAGCAGAGAGAGTAACTTGGTGACACACTGACTGTTCCATTGTCAATATTTATTTGAAACGTCTTCCAGTACTTTTATACATGAGCTGTACAAACAATAACATGCACAACAGTAATGTTACTAATGGCCCAAATATCTTAAATTCTGTAAGTAAAGAGACAAATATTTTCTGATGTATGTCCTGAATTACATTGGTTTTATCCTTCCATAGCACAAATGCAGTGATCACAGTAAAAATGTTAGAAAAAGGAATCTGTAGAGTTAGATCAGATGGGATGATTAGCATAGGGAAAATCTACCCTTGTGAACACAGACAAAACCTAGCTTTTCAGTGCACAATGAGTGTGATTGACATAACTATTTGACCCCTGGTTTGGCAGCAGTGATCCTAGTGGTTTCATTCTTCCTCTGGAATCATAGTGTGAAATGAATGCAGAAATGCTCCCTTTCTAACTTCTCCCCCCCTTTATTCCTCAGCTTAAGGCGCTTTCACAGTTAGTCCCTATGACCCAGGTTTTGAGATAAAGGAGCAAATGTTGCCATTGGAAACTTTGGTTGGGCTCATTTACTTTCTACAAAGTCCCTTCAAAACAAAAGAGAAACGTACATTGTAAGTGCTTTTAAAAGATTCACCAAATGTTGAAAACTAATTTCATGGACAGAATTTGTAGATTAAACATGCAATCTTTCCGTACTTGGTATAAAAGATATATATATATATATATAAAAACAAGAGTTATGTGCCCTACTTCCAGAATATAAAATCAACTGATAGTAAATTCACTTGCACATAGGCTGTGTTGTGTTTTGTTTTAGATAGAGTCATAACAGTGACTCAGTATCAGATCACAACCGTCACAACTTGTACTTCTTCTCAACAAATAACTTATAGCAATGAAGATTGAAACGCTCTTCAACAGTTACTAAGTACCACATCTTGCTCTAAATGCTTTACAGTTATTACCTTTAGTCTATTTCCTATAGGTATACGTTCATTGCAAGTGGTCTCAATGTTCACAAAGACAAATCCTTCCAAATGCGTTGTGTTTATCGACCACAGCTTCCTCCTCCATACCTTATGTTCTCCTCCCTCTCTATTCACTGGTTTGCTTCTATTCTCCATTCTTGCTTCTGCTTTCATATGCATATGGGCTTATCCCTCAGATGAATGATTGGATGGATGGATGGATGGATGGATGGATAGATGGATGGTTGGACGGATGGACAGATATGGTTCATATGTGTTCATCAGTTCTAGAATAAACAAAAAGAGGGGGAAATCCCCAACAATATGCTTTTGTACTCCCCACTGGAAGACAGGGAGGTGAAGTTTCCAAAATTCTCACAAGCAATCTAAATTGAGTCTAAAGCCAATCGATCTGTCTTCAAAGTCCATTATTCTAATCACTGCATTTGTAAGATAAGCCAAGGCAAGTTATCTCATTTAAAAGATGATTTGATATTTCAAAACTGGATTTGAACTCAGTTTACACAGACACCTGCACATTGTTAAGCAGTTGAGTTCTTTCTATGAGGTCCCACTTCACTATGGGTAATTTAAGGGCATCATTTCACATTTTTCCTGACTTAAATTTTTTTTTTCTAGAATCTCTTTTATGCTCCATTTATCTGCTCTGTAGAATAGTCTACCTTGCAATATTAAAAGCACTGTATCTAAAACTCCCTAAACAAAATAATTCCCTATTTTTCTATTTCTACTTTTAAAGGGGGAAATGAAGTTACCTTTCTATTCTGAATTAGCTTTATTTTTTATAATCTATTTTTATAGAATCTTCATTTACAGATTTAATATTTATTGGTGGTTTTTGAAATCAGTGTTTCAAGTAGAAAACGATTATGGTAGATACACTACAGATCATTTTGTTCCCCAAACCCTCAAAAACTATTTTCCAAATCATAAAGAAATAAAGAAATTTGACTATTTCACTCAAAAAAAAAAAAAAACCAGAAGATGATGAAGATAATTAGAGAAATAATGACCATATCCAAAGACAATTACCTTGGAAAACAAAATGAGCCAGAAAAATTTAAATAAATAGTGCTTAGTTTGTTAAGGCATTAGCATTTCATGTTACAGTAAATTTGAAGGATATTCATTGTCAAAAATAAGAGAAAAAAGAGAAAGCTATTTTAAATACCTTTGCTCTTCACTCAATTGAGGATAGCAATTACATATGGGTACTTTTCCTCCAAGTGACTAGTGTCAATTCTCTGTCACCGTAAAACAAATACATAATTGAAGATAAACAGAATAAAATATATTTTGTGTTTTGATAGAACCTGACTTTTTAAAAAAATTAATTTACTACGTTTCAGTATTTATTGAATGGGAGTTAGTATGCACGTGGTGCTGTGCGTATTTGGTGATCATAAGACAATGTGTCGGAGCTGGTCTCTCCTCCTACCATGTGATCCAGGCTATATAGTTTCTATAGGGCTGGGTATTTCTATGAAGGCCAAGAAGTAAAAGTTCCAATGATTATGCTTAGCTGTAAACTTTATGAAGAGTAAAACCAACCTGCCAGACAAAATGTACTCATTAGGGCAATAACGGCATAACTGATGAAGTAGTAACAAACTTCTCATTGGTTTAGATGCGAGACCCCCTTCCACAAGAGGAAACCCATGCCAGGTAATATAAATCCAGTAAAACAAACAAAAACAAACAAACAAACAAACAAATATAACTATGACTAAGGATGTACATTAGGCTCCAAGTGGTAACTTAGAAGTGCTGCTTAGCTAAGTTGATATAATATGAAAATCCTAATATATTTATACCCACAGACAAAGGCTACTATCCACTTTAAATGGGGGAACCTCTTTCTGCAATAAACAGACACAAATGTACTGCTTTGTAATTGTATAGATATGGATAATGGGTGGTGGTTGAGGCACCTTCTCTCAACAATTAATTAATTAAACCATCCTCATAGGTTCAGGGGTTAAAGAAGATATAAGAGGAATATGAGATGCTGAAGATAAGAGAATGGGCTATGAATATAAGAGCATTCCAGGCACAAGACACCAATTGTACTTATGCACTCGAACCAATTCTACTTACTAGCTCTGAGTCTAAACAAGACTAGCTGACCAACACTCAGCTACTGATAAGGGCAGGGCTCAGGGAGCCCTTCTATTTACTGCTGATATTGGCAACTAGCAGATTAAGAAGCTGGATAGGCATTGTAGCTAGTTGTGAATCTACTGTTAATCCCACCAGGTCACAACATACATCTCTAAATGTATGCTCACACAGATAAATCTAATTAAATTGAACACACAAACAACAAACTTCATACATAGGGAAAAGAGATTTGTTGGGGAGAAGGAGAGTGGCAGAGGTGAGAGGAGGATAAGAAGGTAGCAGGAGACTAATCAGGATGCATTGTACACATGTATGAAATTGTCAAAGAAAATTCATTAGTATGCAGAGAATTTAAAATACCCCCCAAATTAGAGAAATTGTCATAAATTACTCAAAAGTGAGAGGACAGGATAAGATCAAATGACCCTGAACTTCTGATCTCTTTTCCTCTGAAAAGAAAGTGCTGAATTACATGTATGTCACCACTCCCTGTTTTCGGTGTTACTCCCCAGCTGTTCTATATGCTAGGTAAGGAAGTACTCGATGACCTGAGCTGTATTCTCAGAATACAACGTTGGTATTTTGATTATTATAATTTATGTTTTGAATGACTTGCAGTCATGCAGTTTACAAAATAGAGAACTCTTCTGATGTAAAAAATTGAGATCAAAGTCAGTGACAAAACAATATAAAAATTACTGTTCAGGTTAGCATAAAGACCAAATTCTAAAGTTATAATCTATATCTTCAAACATATAACAATAAAGCAGTCAATCATTGAAACGTGATGATACAAAATATAAATACTCCAAAGATAGAAAAACTTGTAGAAATTAAAAGGAAAACAAAAACAGTTATTAATATTTTAGGGGAAAATTAATAGTCCTATATGAAATTTAAAAAAAAAGTAACAAAATGAAAAAATTGAAGGGAAATGAAAATAGAATTATTCTCTACATCAGAAGGTAAGGTATAAGAACAGTTTAAGAAATATAGTAGGGAATCAAAAGGATGGACCAATCAGTGACTGCTGCAGCTGGGGATCCATCCCATAATCAGCCACCAAACATAGACACTATTGCATGCACCAGCAAGATAGTGCTGAAAGGGCCCTGATATAGCTGTCTCACAGAAGTGGATGCTCACAGTCAGCTATTAGATGGAACACAGGGTTCCCAAGGAAGGAGCTAGAGAAAGTACCCAAGGAGCTGAAGGGTTCTTCAACCCTATAGGTGGAAGAATAACATGAACAAACTAGTACCCCCAAAGCTCATATCTCTAGCTGCACATATAGAAGATGGCCTAGTTGGCCATCATTGGGAAGAGAGGTCCCTTGGTCATGCAAACTTTATATGCCCCAGTACAGGGGAATGCCAGGGCTAATATGTGGGAGTGGGTGGGTAGGGGAGCATGGCTGGGGATGGGGGAGGGACTTTCGGGATAACATGTGAAAGTTAAATGAAGAAAATATCTAATAAAAAAAGGTTATATAAATATCAGACAGGTTTAAATAACATTTAAACTGATAAAATAAAATTATGTGTATTTGATGGGTACCACATAATGCTTTGATGTATGTATATACTGTATAATGTACAAATCATAATCTGCTTTTAAAAATAAAAATATATTAAGAAAAAAAGAAATATAGTAGGAAAATTCAGGGTAGGATGTTATAGCAGAAAATTATGCAAATTTAGAAAAATAGCTATGTTGAACATTTGGAAGAGTAGGAAGCAGGGCAAAATTTAATAATTCATACTGAGATATATAGTCTTCAATTCTCATACTGCCAGTGCACAGAACATTTCAAAAAAGTCAGGAGGTTAGGCATGCATAAATACAGATATGTTCATAGAGATAAAGTGTTAGTCACTATTATTCATGAATTTCAAATTTACAAATTTGTTCAGTCTCTAAAATTTGCCTACAACACTAATGAAATACTTGGCTACATTTTTGTTTTGTTTTACTTTGTCTTTTATAAATATAGGAGAGTTTTGTAAAATTGTGAGTAGCTTAGTCTACATTCACAATGACACTTAGCAAGGCAATATTGATTGCCTACTGCAGCCTCCTGCCCTTGGAGAGTTTTACTGTCTTGGTTTGCTTCCATGGATAAGAAAAGATATCAGAGCCGGGCATTGGTGGTGTACTTGGGAGGCAGAAGCAGGCAGATTTCTGAGTTGGAGGCCAACCTGGTCTACAGAGTGAGGTCCAGGACAGCCAGGGCTGCTCAGAGAAACCCTGTCTTGAAAAACAAACAAACAAAAATAATAAACAAACAAACAAACAAACAGAGGAAAATAACACTATTCTTAGATTAAAGAATGCTCATACTCTCTAGACATTTTTAGTCAGAGCTGGAACACAATGGTTCCCTGTTAGCAGATATAGTGACTATTCTCATTAGAGGACACAAGGAAGCATCTCTCAAACCTCTAGTTTTGGAATGGCTACTTTTCCCATATCACCCCTTTGACATCTTACACATTCCTAGATTAAGCTATGACTTGACATTTTGCTTTAATTCCAGTTGAGGAGCTAGGACTCCAAAACTGTCTAAAGACTGGGAGTAATCTAGGGGGCTTTCTGGTAAATTGTCTTAGTTTGGGTCTTACTGCTGTGAACAGACACTATGACCAAGGCAACTCTTATAAAGAACAACATTTAATTAGGGCTTGCTTAGAGGTTCAGAGGTTCTATCCATTACCATCAAAGCAGGGGCATGGCAGCATCCAGGCAGAAGTAGGGCTAGAGTAGGAGCAAAGAGTTCCACTTCTTATTCTAAAGGTAGCTAGGTGAAGCCTGGTTTCTGGGCAGCTAGAATAACTGCCTGAGAGGTCATGACCACAGTGATACACTTCCTCCAGTAAGGCCACACCTCCAAATAGTGCCACTCCCTAGGCCGAGTATATTCAATCCATCACAGTTACATAAATCAAGATCCTTCTTCATGCTCTGTTCAAAATTTTGTTTTCTGAATTTGAGTGCTTTTTGTTACAACAAATGACTTTTAATTTTAGCGCTGAGATTGTTTACTATAGCAGAGTTTAACAAGTGTAGGATACCTTATAGAGAATATATCCAGGTCAGGCAAATGCCTTTAGTAAAAATGCACTGAGCTGGCTATTGTTGTGATAAAACACTGTGGCCAAGGCGTTATGTGAATTAAAACATGTACTTTGGCTTATAGTTTTAGAAAGTTAGAGTTCATGACTACAAAGCAAAGGCATGGGAAGAGGTGGCTAAAATAGCAGCAGAGAAAATGAATCTTACAAAGGAGGCAGAACATTCGGGAGAAAGGCAGAACGCTTCTGAAGCCTCAACTTTACCCACGTGACATGCCTGCAACAAAGCAACCCTTCCTCATCCTTCTCAAACTGTTCCACCAATGAGAAACCTAGTAGAACACATGAACCTATGGCAGTGCTTGCCATTCAAACCATCACTCACGTTTTTGTTCTGCATTTATAAATAACAGGACTGTAGACGTTTATTAGAATTATGTGGCTATGTAGTGAACTTGAAGCTTAAGCTTCCTCCACTTGGCATTCAAGAATTGGGTTGTAGACACATATGATATCTTACATCTGCAAGCACCCTAAAATGGCGCAGCACTGTAGAGTGTCCACTTGAGTAAGTCATCCATTTGGTGATCGAGCTTACCTCCACTGTATGAAACCTTATATAGTCAACTTTGGTCATCTCACATTCTTTGGAATGTATGATCATAATAGACATTTGAAAGTAGTCAATTCAAATACAGAAGTGGATGCTCACAACCATCTATAGGGCAGAACACAGGGTCCCCAATGTAGGAGCTAGAGAGAGTACCCAAGAGCTGTAGGGGTCTGCAACCCTATAGATGGAACAGCAATATGAACTAATCAGAACCCCCAGAGCTCATGTCTCTAGCTGCATATGTATTAGAAGATGGCCTACTTGGCCATTATTCGGGAGGAAAGGCCCTTGGTCTAGCAATGTTAATATGCCCCAGTACAGGGGAATGACAGGGCCAAATAGTGTGAGTGGGAGGGTAGGGGAGCAGGGCGGGGGGAGGGTATAGGGGACTTTTGGGATAACACTTGAAATGTAAGTGAAGAAATTCTCTAATAAAAAAAAAAAAAAAAACAGTCAATTGCTAACAGACTTCTAGCCATTTCCTGACAACCATGAATGCTTTATTTATTATACTGCATTTCATCAGATGAAGTATACTGTGCAGAATATAAGTTTTGTGGTTATCATTATTATTATTATTGTTATTATTATTATTTGTAAACTAGGCACAGGAAACAAGCATGAGTAAAACATCAAGAACTGTATGTTTGCTCTGACTCACTTTTGATCCATTCAAAGTAACTTTCTTCCTAATCCCTTTCTTAAAATTCCTTTGTAAATGGTTGAAGAGAGAGATTTGCAGAAATCAGAAGACATTTGGCCTCCTCAAGCTGCCTTCAGGCATTGGTGCCAAGGGACATTTTAAAAAGGCCTTTCTTCTTGAATATGTGCTTCTGTGGGAAGTTTTCCTACTCAGTTGGCATTTTCCCACTCACTTTTACGAGATTGTCCATCTCCTTTGAATTAGTTTCTTATTTCCCATGATTGATTTCTGTGTTATCTATGGGTATTTATTAGAAATTCCCTTCTGGAGGCTTTCTTCTTAAATTTCCGTTTTGACTTCTAAACTGTACAAGGAGAATACGAAGGCAGCTATGGTAGCATGTCTGTAAACTTAGCATTCTCAGAAGCTGAATCAAGGAGAGGTGTGAGTTCCAAACACACAAGAGCTGTAGAATAAGCAATACTCCTGCTACTGATGTCTAGTGTGTTGACCTGTCCTTAGTTAGGACAATGCAAGGTTTACAAATTTCATGCTTACACTCCAAAGGGGCTGAGTGAACTAAAGTACACAGTGCATATTCTTGTAGAACAAAGAAAATGTCCTGCAGGATTTTTTGTTTGTTTGTTTTGTTTTGTTTGGTTTGGTTTGGTTTGGTTTGGTTTTTGCAACAATGTGGCAAAAAAAAAAAAAAAAAAAAGGCAGAAATAGGATAGAAAAAAGTATACCCCACCTACATTAATTGGAACTAGGCCATGGTATCACAGTGAACCTTTCTACTTTTTTCCTTTTTTTAAAATATTAGATATTTTCTTCATTTGCATTTCTTTTTTAAAAATATTTTTATTAGATATTTTCTTCATTTACATTTCAAATGCAATCTCAAAAAGTCCCCTATAACCTCCCCCTTCCTGGGTCTCCTACCCATCCACTCCCACTTCTTGGCCCTGGTGTTCCCCTGTACTGGGGCATATAATGTTTGCAAGACTAAGGGGACTCTCTTCCCAATGATGGCCAACTAGGCCATCTTCTACTACATATTCAGCTAGAGACACAAGCTCTGGGGGTACTGGTTAGTTCATATTGTTGTTCCATCTATAGGGTTGCAGACCCCTTCAGTTCCTTGGGTACTTTCTCTAGCTCCTCCATTGGGGGCCCTGTGTTTCATGCAATAGATGACTGTGAGCAACCACTTCTGTATTTGCCAGACACTGGCATAGCCTCCCAGGAGACAGCTATATCAGGGTCCTTTCAGCAAAATCTTGGTGGCATGTGCAATAGTGCCTATATTTGGTGGCTGATTATGGGATGGATCCCCAGGTGGTGTAGTCTCTGGATGGTCCATCCTTTTGTCTTAGCTCCAAACTTTGCCTCTGCAACTCCTTTCATGGGTATTTATTTTTTCCCTATTCTAGGAAGGAATGAAGTATCCAAGCATTGGTCTTCCTTCTTTTTGATTTTGTTATGTTTTATAAATTGTATCTTTGGTATTTTAGGTTTCTAGGCTAATATTCACTTATCAGGGAGTGCATATCAAGTGACTTCTTTTGTGATTGGGTTACCTCACTCAGGACGATATTCTACAGATATATCCATTTGCCTAAGAATTTTGTAAATTCATTGTTTTTAATAACTGAGTAGTACTCCATTGTGTAAATTTACCACATTTTTTTTGTATGCATTCCTCTGTTGAGGGACATCTGGGTTCTTTCCAGCTTCTGGCTGACTTGAAGTTCTTGGAATACATATGTTTCACTTCCTTAGTTAGAGTCACCACAGGGTATTTTATATTTTTTGTGACTATTTTGAAGGGTGTTGTTTCCCTAATTTCTGTCTCATCCTGTTTATTCTTTTTGTAGAGAAAGGCCATTGATTTGTTAGAGTTAATTTTATATCCAGCTACTGTACTGAAGATGTTTATCAGGTTTAGGTGTTCTCTGGTGGAATTTTTAGGGTCACTTATATATACTATCATATCATTTGCAAATAGTGAAATTTTTTACTTCTTCCTTTCCAATGTGTGTCCCCTTGAAATCCTTTGGTTGTTGAATTTCTCTGGCTAGGAATTCAAGTGCTATATTTTATAGGTAGGGAGAATGTGGGCAGCATTGTCTAGTCCCTGATTTTAGTGGGATTGTTTCCAGCTTCTCTCCATTTAGTTTGATGTTGGCTACTGGTTTGCTGTATATTGCCTTTATTATGTTTAGGTATGGGCCTTGAATTCCTGATCTTGCCAAGACTTTTATCATGAATGGGAGTTGTATTTTGTCAAATGCTTTCTCAGCATCTAAGGAGATGATCATGTGATTTTTGTCTTTGAGTTTGTTTATATAGTGGAATACTTTGATGGATTTCCATATACTAAACCACCCCTGCATCCCTGGGATGAAGCCTACTTCCTCATGATGGATGATTGTTTTGATGTGGTCTTGGTTTTGGTTTGTGAGGATTTTATTGAGTATTTTTGCATCGATATTCATAAGGGAAATTGGTCTGAAGTTCTATTTCTTTTTTGAATCCTTGTATGGTTTAGGTATTAGAGTAATTGTGGATTCATATAATGAATTGGGTAGAGTACCTTCTGTTTCTATTTTGTGGAATAGTTTGATGAGAGTAGGAATTAAATCTTCTTTGAAGGTCTGATAGAACTCTGCACTAAATCTATCTGGTCCTGGTCTTTTTTTGGTTGGGAGAGTACTGATGTCTGCTTCTATTTCTTTAGGAGAAATGGGACTGTTTAGATCATTAACCTAATCCTGAATTAACTTTAGTACCTGATATCTGTCTAGGAAGTTGCCCATTTCATCTAGTTTTTTATCTAGTTTTGTTGAGTATAGCCTTTTGTAGTAGGATCTGATGATGTTTTGGATTTTTCTCAGGATCTGTTGTTATGTTGCCTTTTTCATTTCTGATTTTGTTAATTAGGATACTGTCCCTGTGCCCTCTAGTTAGCCTGGATAAGTGTTTATCTTTCTTGTTGATTTTCTCAAAGAACCAGCTCCTGGTTTGGTTGATTCTTTGAATAGTTCTTTTTGTTTCCACTTGGTTGATTTCAGCCTTAAGTTGGATTATTTCTTGCCCTCTACTCCTCTTGGGTGAATTTGCTTATTTTCTTTCTAGAGCTTCTAGGTGTGCTGTAAGGCTGTTAGTGTATGCTCTCTCTAGTTTCTTTTTTGAGGCACTCAGGGATATGAGTTTTTCTCTTAGGACTGCTTTCATTGTGTCCCATATGTTTGGATATGTTGTGGCTTCATTTTCAGTAAACTGCAAAAAGTCTGTATTTCTTTCTTTATTTTTTCCTTGAACAACATATAATTAAGTTGAGTGTGGTTCAGTTTCTATGTGAATGTTGGCTTTCTATTACTTATGCTGTTATTGAAGATCAGCCTTAGTCCATGGTGATCTGATAGGATGCTTGGGATAATTTCAATACTTTTGTATCTGTTGAGGCCTCTTTTGTGACTAATTATATGGTCAATTTTGAAGGAGGTACCATGAGGTAGATAAAATGTTCTGTAGATATCTGTTAAATTCATTTGTTTCATAACTTCTGTTAGTGTCCATGTGTCTCTGTTTAGTTTCTGTTTCCAGGATCTGTCCATTGGTGAGAATGGGGTGTTGAAGTCTCCCACTATTATTGTGTGAGGTGAAATGTGTGCTTTTAACTTTATTAAAGTGCCTTTAATAAATGTGGCTGCCCTTGCATTTGAAGCATATATATTGAGAATTCAGAGTTCATCTTGGTAGATTTTATCTTTGATGACTATGAAGTGCCCCTCTTTGTCTTTTTTTGATAACTTTGCATTGGAAGTCAATTTTATTCGATATTAGAATGGCTTCTCCAGCTTGTTTCTTCAGACCATTTGCTTGGAAAATTGTTTCCCAGCCTTTTACTCTGAGGTAGTATCTGTCTTTGTCCCTGAGGTGGGTTTCCTGCAAGCAGCAAAATGTTGGGTCCTGTTTGTATAGACAGTTTATTTGTCTATGTCTTTCTATTGGGGAACTTTTTCTATTGATGTTAAGAGAAAATAAAGAAAAGTATTTGCTGCTTCCTATTATTTTTGGTGTTAAAGTCAGGATTCTGTTCTTGTGGCTATCTTCTTTTAGGTTTGTTGAAGAATTACTTTCTTGCTTTTTCTAGGGTGTAGTTTCCATCTTTGTGTTGGTGTTTTCCCTTTATTATCCTTTGAAGGTCTGGGTTTGTGGAAAGATATTGTGTGAATTTGGTTTTATCATGGAATACTTTGGTTTCTCCATCTATGGTAATTGAGAGTTTTCCTGGGTATAGTAGCCTGGGTTGGCATTTGTGTTCTCTTAGTGTCTGCATAACATCTGTCCAGGATCTTCTGGCTTTCATAGTCCCTGCAGAGTATTTCTAATTGGCCTGCCTTTATATGTTACTTGACCTTTTCCCCTTATAGCTTTTAATATTCTGTCTTTATTTAGTTCATTTGTTGTTCTGACTATTATGTATTGGGAGGAATTTCTTTTCTGGTCCAGCCTCTTTGGAGTTCTCTAGGCTTCTTGTATGTTCATGGGCTTCTCTTTCTTTAGGTTTGGGAAGTTTTCTTCTATAATTTTGTTGAAGATATTTGCTGTTCCTTTAAGATGAAAATATTCATTCTCATCTACTCCTATTATCTGTAAGTTTGGTCTTTTCATTGTGTCCTGGATTTCCTGGATGCTTTGAGTAAGAATCTTTTTGCATTTAGCATTTTCTTTGATTGTTGTGTCCATGCTCTCTATGGAATCTTCTGCACCTGAGATTCTCTCTTCCATCTCTTGTCTTCTGTTGCTGATGCTCACATCTATGTTTATGGTTCCTCATTTCTTTCCTAAGGTTTCTATCTCCAGAGTTATCTACCTTGGGGTTTTCTTCATTGTTTCTACTTCCATTTTTAGATCTTGGATTGTTTTGTCCAATTCCATCACCTGTTTGGTTATGTTTTCCTGTAATTCATTAAGGGATTTTTGAGTTTTCTCTTTAAGGCCTTCTACCTGTTTAGCAGTTTTCTCCTGAAATTTTTAAAGTGAGTTATTAATGCCCTTCTTAAAATCTTCTACCAAGATCATGAGATATGATTTTAAGTCTGAGTCTTGCTTTTTAGGTGTGTTGGGCTATCCAGGACTTGCGCTAGTGGGCATACTGGGTTCTGATGATGTTCAGTCGTATTGCTTTCTGTTAATAAGATTCTTATATTTGCCTTTTGCCATCTGGTAATCCCTGGTGGTAATGCTCTAGCTGTCTCTGGCTGGAGCTTGTTCATCCTGTGATTCTGTTAGCCTCTGTCAGCACTCCTGGGAGTCTAACTCTCACCTGATTCCCAGTGGTCAGAGCACTCTCTCCAGGCAAGCTCTTCTCTTGCAGAGCAGGTGTCCAGAAGTCTGGAGCTCTGACCTACCTCCTGAGTCCTGGGGTCAGAGCCCACCCTGTAGGCCGACTCTCCTCTGGCAAGGAAGGTGCCCAGGGGTCTGAGTCTCAGCTCTGCCTCCTGGCTGAGGATGAAGGCCTGAAGGGACCCTGCACAAGATGTTCTGTTGCTTCTATCGCCCCAGTGCTCTTCCATAATCACCAGGTCCTGGGTGTGCTAGGGGTCCTGAGGCTTGGGAGTTGTGGAGAATCCTTGGCCATGTTCACTTGGAAGATGGCAGGGCTGCCCTGACCTGAAAGAATCCCAGCCTCTGGTTGGGTGTGGTTCCTTTGTCCTTGTTCCTGCTGGCACAAGGCCCTCTGCGATACTTTGGAGATAATGTTACATTCCACTCACCTGTGATCCCAGGGCGATCCTGAGGTCCTGTGGCATGGAGAGTACTCTGGAGCAGAAGATGATGGGGCTTGCCCCGACCGGAATGGATCACCTTTCTACTTTTTAATTCCTTGTATATATTTTTCTGAGATGAAACAAATAATTGAATATATATTTACAGAGACTATACAAAAATAATAACAATTAATTTTACTCATCAGAAAGAGCTATAAAAGCAATATAATTTATAGTTTCATGTTTATTTTTATTAAATATATTAAATGACTGTAAAGACACTTCTGGGTTTCTGGCATGTATAAGCCATCATAGACTATACCAGTTTGCCACAAACAAACAATAGCAACAGCAATAAATGCCAAATGAAGGAGATATAGACTACAATGCAAACTCAAGTGTGTGGGTTTGTATTTCGACCTGAGGTTGGGATACTGGTCTCGAAAGTGCTAGACTGCATTTAGCAAGTGCTGGGCTATAGTGAATCATCAATGCACTCCTCAGTGTTAGGGAAAATGCAGCCTAGGATGTGGGAGGCAGAAGCTGGGGTTCCTTGCTCCTGGGCATCCTGTCACTGCTGCAAACTGCACAGAGTCAGGAACAAAGAGTCAGGGGTCCACAAGCCTGCGAGGAAGAACCTGGGACGGGGATAGGGGGCTCCAAAACTCCTGAAGATCACAGGTCACTGGGTAATGGAGAGCTGAGAATGGAGTTGGGGCGCTTGAGGGATGAGGAGCCTGGGGCCAGGGGAATGGAAAACTCTGGCTTAGCTCATTTGCTATTGTCCTTATCTTAGCAGCGGTTTTCTGGGAGCATAGAGGGGTCTTCTGTATCAGGAAACTTAGGCTGTATGAGAAGGCCTTCTCCATGCTCCGACGGCAGTTCTTGATGGAAGGGACATACTTGCTTCCAAACTGTTTATTGATTGTTCATCATAGAAAATGGGAGCATACCACCTCCTCAGGGTAGACATCAGAGACTAAACACCTTTTGCAGAGATGAACATCTGGGAAGGGAACAACTGGGAAGGGAATTTTATTGGTTAAACCCTCAGGGCCTGTAGAGAACTGTAGAGAACTCATTAGTGTGGAGAATTCTGTTTTGGACTAAGTGACCACAGGTCACATTTCCTATATGGAAATTATGGCACATGTTCCATGCCAGAAGTCTGATAGGGAGCAGGGAGCTGCCTAATATCTCAGATGTGTGTCAGGTGCCAGAGACTCTGAACCCTCTTAACCTTCAGAAGTTTCCTGGCACAGTTCATTGTCCCATACAAGTAGGCATGGAGAATCACTGTTTGGCAGCTGGAGGTCTTTGAAAAAGGGTATGAAATGAATTATCATTTGTAGAAAGCATGAGGTCAGTGTTAAATAAGTCTGTAATGTCTTGAAATATGGGTATAAACATGTTGAAGGAACGCCCTCTCCTTTGATGCTGCAGAAAACTGTATTTGCTCAATGCTGAAAATAAGTGATTGGTGAGGACTTAGTCTGAGGTGGGATATTCCAAGAAATGTAATGGACAAAGTAGCAGCTAGATGGTAAGTTTTGGAAGAAAGGAGTGGTGTAAACTTTTATCTTCTGGGCATGATATCGTCACTGGGACCAGGAGCACAAAGAAATCGTTACTATATGTACAAGACTGGGCCCTTCCCACATTCCATCAGGAGTGAGGGAGGTACCCACGAGGCCCCCACTCTTCACTGAATAACTTTTACAAGTTATGGTTTGACAAGGAATCATTTCCTTCTCTAGTGTAGCAACGTGTAGGTTGTCTTACTTTAGTGGATGGCTCTGTATTAACACTAATGCAAATAATTCTCATTAAAAACAGTGAGTCTCTCTCTCTCTCTCTCTCTCTCTCTCTCACACACACACACACACACACACACACACACACACACACAAGAATAGAAGGAGAAAAGGAGACTACTTGAAAGAAAGAAGTCAGCTCTGGGGATATTACAAATAATGGGGAATAAGGACCATAATATATTTATACATTTATGAAATTACAAAAAATGAAATTAAACTTTTCTTCATGACCTTATAGCAACACATATTTATGAAATATACCCCAATATATTGTCAGGATGAACAAAATATGCTTTTCTGAATTGATGCCACTATGAGAGTCTTTATCATCCTTTCAAAACAGCAGTCTTTGACTTCCCTTATCAAACACTTCCTAATAATATTCTTTTTACCTTTATAGTTGATTTAACATTCTCCTTGTGTTTTAACTGTGGATAATTTTCTGACCTAGACTTGTAAGAAATTCCACCCATGATGCTTAGTGATGACTTCCTCAAGTGAATAGGTGATGACATGCTTTGGAAATGCACAACGATCTGTGGGGAGGCAAGGGAGACTAGGTGGATCATCATTCTGCACGGAATCCACGATTTTCAATTATCCATGCCACTGGTTTGCCACTTTAGCATGACTAATAAAACGTTATTATTATTGTTGTTTCTTATTTTTCCTCTCGTGAATTACAACTATGAACAATTCACGAGGAAAATGAACGATCCACACCATCTCTAATTACTACTGTCATTGATTTATTTGAAGCTGGTAATACACAGTTGCCACACTTTGGTTAATGATTTAGCCGTGCAATTAAATATGCACAGGGCTTGAAATACACTTCTTCTACCTTTGCTTTTTTTTTTCATTCCAGTGAAAGGATTTTCTTTGGATAATTGCCTAAGGTGTGTCATTATTACTAAGTAGCCCTTCCTCTCATCCTGTGCTTAGGGTGACTCTAAGTTAGCAGCAGTCAGAGATCCCTTAAGACCACAGAAGACTTTTGCTGAGCTCCGTTGTTATAGTCAGGGGTTAGTCATGAGGTTGAATCTACCATGGGAATTTCTAACCCTATGTACCTTAGTAAATGTATGATCAGCACAGGACACTTTGATCCATTTTATATGACTTCTATATTTGATTAAAATTCATACTAAGTGTATTTACTGATAATCTTTGTTACTTTGAGGGGGGTACTGGGATGGTAAACAAAGAAAAGGAAGATGAATATAAAGAATAAAGAATCACTGAGTAAAATATAAGACCCTGGGATGCTAGAATTAGAGCAATCTTTAAATCCTCAATGGTATCACTAAGCTGCTGGACCTAAGCTGACCTAAGCTGTCCTTGTTATATGTGCTGCCATTATCTTCTTGGTTTCCGCCACTTTCAGTCTTTCAAAAATTTTCTGTATACTTTGTGTTTTTATTGATAGCTTTATAAAATTCCACTCCATCATCAATTCTCCCAAATCCTATTTTAAAATAATCTTCTGAACTCCATTCATGGATCAACTGTAATGTTTTTTCTTTGACACTGGGATGTATAACTCTCATCTATTGGTTCAGATTCCCTCCCAATTTGAAACCTATTTTCCCTATGGGAAAATGCAAGATTAAAAAGACTTATTCCCAGTTTTCAAATTTAATTAAAGGCTGTTTGCAGATTCTCTACCATCATACTGTAATAATGACGTACCATCATCACTGCACTGTCCAAGGATTGGCATTTTTCTCCCAGGTTTCACTAGTACAGCATAGGAGTTAAGCTTGAGACAGTTTCAAGCCTCTATGATGTCAGTGATAGCTTTGTAAGTTCTGGATGTTAAATTTTGGAGATTTTGTTTCCTTTGTTGGTATGTAGAAGATACTAACAGAGATAACTGTGACTGTAAAGTAAAATGCCTTCTGACCTGTGTTAGTCAGTGTTTGGTTACTATAACAAATGCCTGCTGCATCCTGCACTTGTTCCCTTTGGAGATCAATCATCCTTTCCTTAACAGTGACAAGACCAGGCCTATTCTGAAATGCTTTTGAGAGCTAGTGAGACTATGACGGGTATGATGACATTCAATTGTTCTGAATTTTTTTTCACAATAAGTGTATTCAATCATTAAAATTTCTGATAAGATATAAGGAGAAAAGACAAACAAACCATGATTTCTCTGAGAATCTAACAATATACATGAAAAATCCCATAACAGGAATAGAGTCAGGCTTTTAATGTCAGCCCTATGATGCTTGGGAGATTTAATGAATTATCCATTATTACAGATGAGTTTTAAGTATTTATGTCAAACTGAATTTTTTCATTTGTATTCTGGCATGTCACAATTCAAATATTATCAAGTGTAAGAACACTCATTTCCACAATTTCTCTATCCATTCCTCTGTTGAGGGACATCTGGGTTCTTTTCAGCTTCTGGCTATTATAAATAAGGCTGCTATGAACATAATGGAGCATGTGTTATTATTACCAGTTGGAACATCTTCTGGCTATATGCCCAGAAGAGGTATTGCTGGATCCTCTAGTAGTACTATGTCCAATTTTCTGAGGAACCACCAGACTGATTTCCAGAGTGGTTGTACAAGCTTGCAATCTCACCAACAATGAAGGAGTGTTCCTCTTTCTCCACATCCTTGCCAGCATCTGCTGTCACATGAATTTTTGATCTTAGCCATTCTGACTGGTGTGAGGTAGAATTGCAGAGTTGTTTTGATTTGCATTTCCCTGATGATTAAGAATGTTGAACATTTTTTCAGGTGCTTCTCAGTCATTTGATATTCCTCAGTTAAGAATTCTTTGTTTAGCTCTGTGCCCCATTTTTAATGGGGCTATTTGATTTTCTGGAGTCCACTTTCTTGAGTTCTTTATATATATTGGATATTATTCCCCTATCTGATTTAGGATTGGTAAAGATCCTTTCCCAGTCTGTTGGTGGCCTTTTTGTCTTATTGGCAGTGTCTTTTGCCTTACAGAAGCTTTGCAATTTTATGAGATACCATTTGTCAATTCTTGATCTTACAGCACAAGCCATTGCTGTTCTGTTCAGGAATTTTCCCCCTGTACCCATATTTTGCAGGCTTTTCCCTACTTTCTCCTCTAGAAATTTCAGTGTCTCTGGTTTTATGTTGAGGTTTATGATCCACTTAGACTTGAGCTTTGTACAAGGAGATAAGAATGGATCAATTCACATTCTTCTACAAGATAACCACCAGTTGTGACAGCACCATTTGTTGTAAATGCTGTCTTTTTTCCATTAGATGGTTTTAGCTCCCTTGTCAAAAATCAAGTGACCATGGGTGTGTGGGTTAATTTCTGGATCTTCAATTCTATTTGATTGGTCTACCTGTCTGTCCCTATACCAGTACCATGCAGTTTTTTTATCACAGTTATACAGCTTGAGGTCAGGCATGGTAATTCCACAAGAGGTTATTTTATTGCTGAGAAGAGTTTTTGCTATCCTAGGATTTTGGTTATTCCAGATGAATTTGCAAATTTCACTTTCTAATTCATTGCAGAATTGAGTTGGAATTTTGATGGGTATTGCATTGAATCTGTATATTGCTTTTGGCAAGATAGCCATTTTTACCATATTGATCCTGCCAATCTATGAGCATGGGAGATCTTTCCATCTTCTGAGATATTCTTTGATTTCTTTCTTCAGAGACTTGAAGTTCTTATCATGCAGATCTTTCACTTCTTTATTTAGAGTCACACCAAGGTATTTTATATTATCTGTGAATATTGTGAAGGGTGTTGTTTCCCTAATTTCTTTCTCAGCCTGTTTATCCTTTGTGTAGAGAAAGGCCATGGATTTGTTAGTGTTAATTTTATATCCAGCCACTGCACTGAAACTGTTTATCAGGTTTAAGGGTTCTCTGGTTTAATTTTTAGGGTCGCTTATATATACTATCATATCATTGGCAATTAGTGATATTTTTACTTCTTTCTTTCCAATTGTATTCCCTTGCCCTCCCATTCTTGTCGAATTGTTCTGGCTAGGACTTCAAGTACTATATTTAATTGGTAGGGACTAGCCTTTTCTAGTTCCTGATTTTAGTGAGATTGCTTCCATCTACTCTCCATTTAGTTTGATGTTTCCTACTGGTTTGCTGTAGATTGCTTTTGTTATGTTAGGTATGGGCCTTGGATTCCTGATCTTTCCAAGACTTTTATCATGAATGGGTGTTGTATATTGTCAAGTACTTTCTCAGCTCTAAGGAGATGATCATGTGGTTTTTGTCTTTGAGTTTGTTAATATAGTGGATTACGTTGATGGATTTATTTATATTTAACCAGCCCTGCATCTCTGGAATGAAGCCTACTTGGTCATGAGAGATGATTGTTTTGATGTGTTCTTGGATTTGGTTAGAGAGAATTTTATTGATTATTTTAGCATCAATATTCATAAGGGAAACTGGTCTGAAATTCTCTATCTTTGTTGGGTCTTTATGTGGTTTAGGTATCAGAGTAATTGTGGCTTTGTAGAATGAATTGGGTAGAGTACCTTCTGTTTTTATTTTGTGGAATGGTTTGAGAAGAACTGGAATTGGGTCTTCTTTGAAGGTCTGATAGAACTCTGCACTAAACCCATTTGGTCATGGGCTTTTTTTAGTTTGGAGATCATTAATGAGTGCTCTTATTTCTTTAGGGGATATGGGACTATTTATGTCATTAATCTGATCCTGATTTAACTTTGGTACCTGGTATCTGTCTAGAAATTTGCCCATTTCATCTAGGTTTTCCATGTTTGTTGAGTATAGCTTTTTGTAGAAGGATTTGATTGTGTTTTGGATTTCCTCTGGATCTGTTTTTATGTCTCCCTTTTCATTTCTGATTTTGTTAATTAGGATGCTGTCCCTGTGCCCTCTAGTGAGTCTGGCTAAGGGTTTATCTATCTTATTGATTCTCTCAAAGAACCAGCTCCTGGTTTGGTTGCTTCTTTGAATAGTTTTTTTTTTGTTGTTGTTGTTGTTGTTGTTTGTTTGTTTGTTTGTTTCCACTGGGTTGATTTTGCTCCTGAGTTTGATTATTTCCTACCATTTACTCCTCTTGGAGTCCTTTTGTTCTAGAGCTTTTAGGTGTGCTGTCAAGCTTCTGGTATATGCTCTCTCTAATTTATTTTGGAGGCACGCAGAGCTATGAGTTTTCCTTAGCCCAGAAACTTAAAATACCCAAGATAAAATTTGCAAAACACATGAAACTCAAGAAAAACGAAGACCAAAGTGTGGACACTTTGCTCCTTCTTAGAATTGGTATCAAAACATCCATAGAAGGAGTTACAAAGTTTGGAGCTGAGACAAAAGGATGGACCATTCAGAGAGTGCCACACCTGGGAATCCATCCCATAATCAGCAACCAAATGCAGACACGATTACATATGCCAGCAAGTTTTTGCTGAAAGGACCCTGATATAGCTGTCTCTTGTGAGGCTATGCCAATGTCTGGTAAACACAGAAGTGGTTGGTCATAGTCATCTATTTAATGGAACACGGGGCCATCAGTGGAGAAAGCACCCAATGAGGTGAAGGAGTCTGCAACCCTATAGGTGGAACAACAATTTGAACTAACCAGTACCCCCAAAGCTTGGGTCTCTAGCTGCATATGTAGCAGAATGATGTCCTAGTCGGCCTTCATTGGGATGGAGGCCTTTTGGTCTTACAAACTTTATATGCCCAGTATAGGGGAACACCAGGGCCAAGAAGTAGGAGTGAGTGCTTAGGGGAGCAGGGTGGGGGGAGGGAATAGGGGACTTTTGGAATAGCATTTGAAATGTAAATGAAGAAATTACCTAATAAAAATTGGAAAAAAAGAAAAACCTAAAATAATTAAAAAAAAAAAAAGTACACTCATTTCTTCATTTGCATTTTGAAACATTTCTGTTAGTGTAAGACTCGTGGCCATGTTCACTTAGTGCCAACTCTCACTTTCTATCAAAGACATTAGATTACGATCCACCATTCCATTTCTGAGTGCTCTTAAGATGCCTCATGAATGTCTGTGGAGACATTTATATTGTCCTGTTGTTAGAATAATTGTTTTTTTTTTTAACATATAAATAAAGTGAGTTTTAGCAGTTCTAAAACTCAGAGATCCTATGGTTTGGAATTAATTGGATCCTCTCCTTGTTTCTCTTAGTGCCTCTAGAGGAATATAGTAGAAAGTAGTGAAAATAGTGAAGGACAGTGTCTACAATAATAAGGATTTCTTCAGAAAGATGGGGAAGCATCAAGAGCACAAAGTCCTTTCCCCCTTTTGCACCCAAATTTTATGATTTTACATCTGGTGCCTTGTGTACAAGTTGGAGGCCCACAATGAATCATTGTTGCAAGTCATTAACATAATGCCCTTATGGAGATTAATCAGTAGACTTTTCCTTTGATAAACTGTTGGCATTAAAATATTTCCTTGAAGAAATTCCAGTCCAGCTGCTTTTGTTTACAAATCTATCAATGGCTAAAACCATTGAATGCATTTTGCTGGTTTCTGAATTATAATTATATGTCTAATCTTGAATTAATTATAAAAGTGGAAGATAAAACCACATAATAAACAGTTCTCTACTTCTGGATTTGAGCCAGAGATTTTCATATTTGTGAAACATGAAATCTCATTCTCATATACTATAATCTTACAATATTTGTATTTATATGCTAAAATAATAGATAAATGTATTCTAAAATATTACATGATTCTTAGGAAGAGTGTTAATTCCCATGTTTTACATCTTCTTCTACAGCACTTAATCACTCCAAGGCTTTAATTAAGATCTGATTTTGATATGCCAGTCACACTAACACCTAAACTAACCTGAGTACTGAATATTAGCATCTCTTCCAGGTTTTTCTCACTGACAATCAAAATGATTCTCTGTCTTACTTTCTCCCCTTTCTGTTATAAACCACAATGACCAAATATAAACATTCATAAATTCATGTTAATGTTTAAAACTACTTAACAGGTTTCTGTTACTGACTATTTGTGAATCCATCGGTAATAACAATTCCACTCATGTGAAAATATCATCTATATACCTTAAATCAATTCAAAGATATAGTATTATCATTGTGTCTTCAGAAGCCAGTATGCATACTCACAATGCAAGAATTTGTATATGCTAAGGGGCAGGTAGAAAGAAGGGGTACTGAAGAAGTACCATACCCAAGGAATAATTGTACTTTCATTACTAATAGAGAAAAGACATGTCAGAATAGCAGAATGTGGTAAAAATACTGTGATCATCTCAACAAAGCTTTCAGTTTCCAAAGCTGCTGCACTGCCTTGCTGCAGGATTTTCATAGGTGTTCAGATCAACTGCAGAGCTAAGTCCCAAAGACTCTTAACTCATTTTAAACTCCAAGATAAGAAGTCCCTGCACAGACTCCAGAGTGAAGCTAAAGAGTTCCCTAGCTCTTCTCAGACAGAAGTGAAGAAATCTGAAGTTTGGTGGACTCTTGGGAGGCAGGCACGCTATGTCTCCTTTGGTTTATGTTGCTTAACACCAAATTGGTAATTCAGCCATCTTTTCAGCTCAAAAATTCCTTAGCTACTGCAACAATAATAGCATAGACTAACACAGCACAGGACTGTAGGACTCCTCATGAAGAACTTTTACAACATTATATTATTTAACCCATAACCACTCTTTTGAGGTAGGTGTTACTATCAGTTTACTTTGTAGAATGGAAACGTGTGCCATTTGTTGCTGTTACCCGGAGAACTGAAGCATTTGAGTGGTAGGCTCAAAACCCAAGTGGATTCATTGCAAGTTTCAAACTCTGCTTTTAAATAGAAATATCTGTGTATAATGGTACATAAGTTGTTTTCTTTACTTGTTTAATCCTTTATAAATCACTAAATTTCCTATGTACTGCTATATACATAAAAACAAATGAATAAAAGTTAAAATATGTGAAAAGACTAAAGAAACACGTGAAACGCACCACGATTAATTCATCATTGCAGACAGAATATGTGCTAATAATTCCCACATAAGTCTTTTATTGGATATTGTTTTAATAATCAAGTGTTTTGTTTATTTCTCAAATTTATTTAAGTAGCATAAGTTTATTATAAAGGAAAAATAGAAAAGTGTTTAGTCAGGATAAGTGATTCAACCTGGAACACTCCAAAGCTTATGGCATAAATGTACTCACATCTTCCAGCCAAGAAACGCAGAAACTTGCATACTGTCAACTGTGCTCTCATTTTAAGATGACATCTGTTCTTTCATGCAGATCTGCTAGAGCCTACCCAAGTCTTAGAAATTTACTTTTAAGGCACTGTAAAGTCCCTACTGTGGAAGGAAATCAAGGACACAAGAGCCAAGAGCCCAGAGCATCATACCATTTCACAAAGCCAGGCTTTTGCATAAATCATTTTTGACAGAATTTCCAGCTGTTTACCCTACACATAGCTCATTGGGCCACACTATATTTAATGAACTTAAGCCATAAGCAACTTTCCACGTGATGGTAACCAAGAAAAATAGTGACATTAGAAACATGTAAACTTGACAAATGGGTGAATAAAATTCCTACAGGTTGTGTAAGTGCAATCTCTCCATCACAAAAACTGAATGGCTAATGGCTATTCCAGTCTGCATTAGCCCACACTAAAAGGCCTACTTACTTGGGATACAAGAATAACTACCTCCAACATTATTGAGAGTTATGCAACAACACATAGAAGATAATACTTTCCTGTGTAAGAAATTTAGAAGTTATAGGCTTACTATTCATTTGAGTTTGAATTACAGTTAGATTTAGAAGTCCTCTCTAGGAGCCTCATGAATATGTATCCAGGAGAAAAATATGAAACAAAGCTCCATAAGGTACACTAGTCATCTCAAAAGGCTGTGCATTTAATTTTATAATTTTCATTTGTCTTAAATAATGAAATATAAAAATACAAAAAATTTGATAATAAAAACGCAAGCTAAACTGTTTATTGTAGTTGTATATTAGAATCATAGCTAATATACAACTTTGATTTTCTTTTCCAAACAAACTTTAACAATTGCCCATTCTCCAGAAACAAGACAACAGATTCATAACAATCAATAATATGAAGATTTAACTAATCTTGCTTTATTTTAAGTCTTCTTCAACCACTGCAATTGATAACAAAAACCATAGAATTTTATATTTTTATTTATTTTATTTTGTTTTTGAAGCAGAGTATGTCTCTGTAGCATTGACCGTGACATTATAGAGAATAGAGTTTACATCATTAATTTGCTTAAAAGGCGGTCATTTTAGAAGTAACAACGTATCTTTGAGAAAATTTATGCAACAATATACCTCAACTAGAAAAATGAAGAGTTCAGCACTCCCAGTAAGTAATCATAAGTACATGTGTAAATATTTTATATTAAATATGTAGTTTTGATTTTAAGTAATAAATACCTATTCCAATATTAATACAAATTATTAAATTTATCCCTCTCGAAAATCTCAAGTGTCCAGATGTAGATCTGAGTCTATCTGAATACAATGCCAATGGCTTTTCTGCTACAAAGACTCTGAATCAAATGGTATATTCTAGAACTAAAATTTACAAAGGAAGAATAAAACTTCAGTGAATACCTTTAGGTGGAGAACAAAAAATGAGAAAAGAAAAAGTAAGACATGTAATAGGCAGCCAAGGCAATATGTGGAATGCTTTCTTAATGGGTGTCTTAAAGCAGGCAGCATCATATCAGTAATGAGAGAAGACAACATCTGTTAGAAGTTTTATTCTGCCAGGAACAGACTGTCTGACAAATTCTTGACTTGCCTTATTAAATATTTCATCATGGAAAATGTAGAGGAATCAATATAGGGAACTGCATCTCAGAACTCCATTATGATGACTAAAGAAAATTGGGAGCAGAAACAAAATGATCTTTGGGAATAAGTTACCATGTCATTTTTTGAGTATATTAAAACCAAAGAATGGAAGGCTGAGATTTGCTAAACATGTACCTGGAACATTATAAAAAATGTTTTTCAAAGTATTGAATGGAAGATAGTTCTATCTATGCTGTTGATTCTACAAATGAGAATGGCATAGGAGAAATGCATTACATAAAATAAACTGCTGTTTCTATAACATAAGGGTTAGTACTTGTAATCCGTATTAGTACATTGCAGAAAATTATGTCACATGTATAAGGGTACTTTTAGTTAGAAATCCCATATGGATTGGGGATATGTGAAATACAGTCAGATATAAAATATGCACATATAATGTACATTAAATTTTCCACATTAGTTTAGGATGATACATTACACATAGGTGAAGTATATTTAATATATCCATATTAGTTCGGTTATCTTACATGAATAGATAAACAGAACTCTAAATGGATAGACCTTTTCTGTATCTTTAGCCTATTTTAGAGCTGTTTCTTCTTTGATACATTTCACTGCATCTTTCAGGACTCATTTTTCTCTCACCATTATGTGAAGGAAGGTCAGGATAACTCTGTTTTCTGTGTCATTGTACACTCACAATTACCTGTCATTTATTTGATCATTTCTCAACTTATTGATTTAATAATTTAGGAAAACAATGTTTTAACCAACATAACTTTCCCACAACATGAATGCTAAGGCATATGCATACTGAACCACATACATTATATACCAATGCATGCAAGATCATATGCATGCTAACCCACATGCATTTTAAAGCTCATAGAATGTACTCTAACATAATTCTAACATGCATTATAAATAAAAAATATTCTATGGTTGAAAAAAATCTTGTCTGTTTTATACTTCTACATTCTCTTTTTTTTGTAAAATATTTATTTATTTATTTATTTATTTATTTATTTATTTATTTATTTATTACTCCAGATTTTATTCCCCTCCGGGTCCACCCTCCCACTGTTCCACATGGCATACCTCCTCTCCACACCCTTGTCTCCATGAGGGTGTCCTCACTCCCAGCATTACCCCACCAGACCTCTAAACTCCCTGGTCCTCTATTCTTTTGAGGGTTAGGTGCATCTTCTCTGAATGAACACAGACCCAGCAGTCCTCTATGGTATATGTGTTGGGGACCTAATATCAGCTGGTTTATGCTGCCTGTTTGATGGTCTGGTCCAGTATTTAAGAGATCTCAATGATCCACATTTATTGAGACTGCTGTTCCTCCTACAGCTTCAAACTCCTCACCAGCTTCTTTCAGCTTTACTGTAATTCAACCACAGGGGTCAGCAGCTTCTGTCCATTGGTTGGGTGTAAATATCAGCATCTGACTCTTTCAGCTGCTTGTTGGGTCTTTCAGAGGTTAGTCATGCTAGTCTCAGATAGTGTCAGGTCTTGGGACCTCCCCTTGAGCTGGATCGCACTTTGGGCCTGTTGATGGAGCTTCTTTTCCTCAGGCTTCTCTCCATGTCCATCCCCTCAGTTCTTTCAGAAAGGAACAATTACGGGTCAGAGTTTTGATGTGGGATGGCAACCCCTATTCTTCCCTTGATACCCTGTCTTTCTGCTGGAGATGGGCTCTACAAGTTCCCTCTCCCTAATGAAGGGGATGTCATCTAAGTTCCCTCTTTTTGAGTTCTGAGAATCTCTCACCTCCCATGTCTCTGGTCAGTCTGGAGGGTCCCTCCACCTCCTACCTCCCGAGGTTGCATGTTTTTGTTCTTTCTGCTGGCCCTCGGGGATTTCAGTCCTTTCCCCCCACCCAATACCCAATTATGTTCTCCTTTCGTCCTGCCCCATCCTCTTCCTCTTCCAGGTCCCTCCCTCCCCGTTGTGTTTGCGTTCTTCTTCCTCCCAAGTGGGACTGAGGCATCCGCACTTGGCCCTCCAGGTTGTTGAACTTTTTGAGTCACTTTGGCACTTTTGTTTGTTTGTTTGTTTGTTTTGTTTTTTGTTTTTTTGTTTTTTTTTTGGCTAACATCCACATATTAGTGAGTACATACCATACATATCCTTTTGGGTCTGTGTTAGCTCATTCAGGATGTTACTTTCTAGTTGATCCATTTCTTTCAATTTCCCTAATTTAAGTGCAAACTGAAGCTATCAGCTATTCTCCTAAAGAGAAAGTCTCTTTAAAGTAATCCTTGTACCTTTCTTTCTGTTTGTTTTTCATGCTCTCCTTTCTCCCTATCAGAACAATTCTTTTCCTTAAGTCTCTTCGAATAAAATGAAACTGATAATATTGATCTTATGTCACACTTTCATAATAAAGCAAGTTTTATGTGCTCAAACAAGTTTTAATGTCTGAAACATATATTCATATTTAGCTGTTTTTGCGATCATACCCTCTGTAGCAACCACAATTATCCACCATAAGATAAAATATTATCATCAGTTCCAGAGATAAGCTAGGCGTGTAACTCTGATACCCTCTTCAGTATGCCTGTGGTTCCTGATTTCTCCCTGTCGCCTTTCTTTAGGTTTTCTAGTTGTGTTTCTCCTTAGAAATGTCAACCCTCCAGCAAACAGTTGTGATAAGGGATCTCTGAATCTCCAAACTCTTGGTCACATGCAAGTATTTACTTTTAACATGTAATTAATCTTATACTTGTACATAACAACACTCCTTCTTCGCACACAAAGATATTCCATGTGAAGTAGTAATTATTTCTACTATAACTGAAAAGATTCAGAAAGCAAAACTTTGCAGTTATCTTAAAAAAATAACTCAAAGATCTATACAAAATTAAGCAGTCTCATAAGTATTCCACAAGTTCCTCAATTATGCAACTGTAATAAGTTAATATATTTCCATGTAATGATATGTAATATGTATGTATGGTAATATATATATATATATATATATATATATATATATATATATATATATATATGTATGGTAATATATATATATATAATTTTATAGGAGGGAGTTTAAGACATTTTTTTTTAATTTGCGTAGACTGTCCTGGAACTCACTCTATAGACTAGGCTGGCCTTGAACTCAGAGATCAGCCTGCCTCTTCCTCCCAACATTTGGGATGAAAGGCGTTTACCTCCTCTGCCAGGCTCTATTTGATGACTTTGTGTTAAATAAGTTATCTATGAAATTGAATCAAGCCAACTAATATTGAATCACAACTTTCCTGACTTAGAAACACAAAATAACAATACACTTATATACATTGAGTCTTTTTTCAAATAAAAATGTTAGAATCAGTAATATAAACTTACCTCTTTGCATCATTAGGGAAACAATATGTTTTATTTCTATCAAGATTTTTTTATAAATATATTAAAAATTCTCATGATTTGTATTTTATAATTTAATCTAAAGTGTGATTATATTTTGCATTTATAGTTATTACTTTTTATCATTATTATAATAACTAAATTATATCTTATAATTTTTGAAAATAAGTTCAAATAAATTAATTTGTTGATTTCATATTTCTACATTGTGGGATCTATCATAAGAAATATGGTAGAAAGCTCTAAGATGTACATTATACCACTATTCATAGAGACAATAATGTATAATACATTAGAAATGTAAATATGATTGCATGAAGATTCAGCAATACTATGCTGTCAGTACTTCAGGCATTAATAAACATACTTTTGAATCTTTGCATATTAGATCAAATTAAAATAAGGAAGACTATTGTTGAATAATGTTAATTATATGAAGGGTTTTTGTTTTCTTGTGTTCTTTTTTTCTTTTGAGGAAGAACACAGTCATAATTATCTCAATCATGGATGATGTTAAACAGCCAAAACTACGATAGAGATCTGCAGTGAGTCAACAATTTAAACTGGAGATGTCTGTTATTCTTTAAAGGCAATCTAAACCAACAGGGAAGCAGTAAGTTTCTTTTTAAGCTTGAAAAAAGTCAACAAAAATCATAAATGATGTGTATGTCTGACAAATCAAATTTATGTAATGGGAATTTTTTATTTAAGTAGTTTTCTGTTATATTTTAAGATTTTAGTGTAATGACACCATTTCTACCTTACTTTTTGTTCTTCCAAACCCTTACTTTCTTAAATTCACTGCCTTCTCATTAATAATTAGGTACATATTTGTGTGTGTGTGTGTGTGTGTGTGTGTGTGTGTGTGTGTGTGTGTTTAGATGAGTATAGATTAAGTATATCTTTACAAATACAAAAATACAATATCATAATTTTGTATGATATTATTTGTATGCACAGGATATTTTTTCTGACTTAAGTCACATTTGCAAAGATTTTGGAAAAGCATTTTAGTTCCTTGACAGGTAAATTTGTGTTTGCTTGTTTGCCTATTTTTATTTTGCTTCCTTTCTTGACACGTCATTTTATTCTGTAACCCAGGTGAACTCAGGGTGATCCATTGGTTCAGGCTTCAGTGTGCTGGCATCACCAGAATGGACCACCAACCACACTGAGATTTTGAACAGGACAGTTCTTAAAGACAGAAAAGGAAGACATACAGTTGATTATTCACTGGTTGCTGCTTATTTCAACTTGCTTTCTGTTCTATTTATTTAAGTTTAACATGTCCTTGATGTCTTACTCTGGGAAAATAGAAACTGGCCACATGCCAATGAATAAATTGATATACATTGTTGAAGAAAATACTTAGGCGTTTTTTCTTTCTTTAAAAGCTTGGCAGAACTAGCCAAATATGTCTCCTGCAGCAGCCATTTATGACTATTTATTTAAAAGAAGTGCCCTGACAGTTGGTATTTTTCAATAAGCAGAACAAAATATTTTTATGCATCAGAAAACTTGATTTAAATGACAGTCTAAGCAATCTATAGAGAAAGGTGTAAATGGAAACGGTTATATGCTGATAATGCTATAAATGTATGGAAAAACCAGTATTGATAATAGCTTTCTTACCAACATTTAAGTCACCATTTTTCCTTAACTATTTCTAGTAGGATTGCTTCATTAAGAAATTTCAATAAAATAAAAAAAAATGAGTCTTCATAAGGCTGCTTACTGATATTTTAATAAAAAGAGTGGATAAGCTAAACATTTCTCAAAAATTTTACCATCTGTCATTAGTCTTCAAAATTTAAAGTATAAGCAGATCAGTGAAGTGTATCATCAGTTAGAAATGTTTGCCACTGTGTCTGACAATATGAGTTTGCTCTATAGAGCCAACATAAAAGTTAGCTGGTTTCCCTCCTACACTACATGCACGCGTGTGTGCGAGCGCGCGCACACACACACACACACACACAACCCACACAAACACAAACACATATGCACACTAAATAAATATTGAATCAAATTTTTAAAAAGTAATAGGAATTAAGATATTAACTTGTGCAAGTTAAAGAGATTTGGAATTAATCTAAAAATGTTGGAGATTTATAAAGAAAAATTAACCTTCATGATTTTGCCTAGTTTCTGTTTTACACCTTTAATTCTGAATGGTCTCCATATACATTTTAGTACAGTTTTTCCAAATGAAAAATAATATGAGATGAGTAAATTTAGATGTATTATTTTTTAACCTTAACATTCACACAGTGTCTTAAAACTGTTTAGTTTCATGACTCATTCACTTTGCATTTAATCACTGTTTGAGTTATATTACTGTCCATGATAAGCTTACCATGCAAATCATAAATTTAATAGAGGTTTGTTTTATATAAATTTTATCTTTCTAAGTACATTAGCAAAAATGACTGGTGGCCTCTAATCTTAAGGAAATGTAAAACTCTTGGCAGTCTACTACTAAAATGTATTTTTATTCATGAAGGACAGGGGGATGCTTGCTTTTTACAAAGTAATATGCCTCCCTCTGTTTGTGAAGAAAATTTGTTATATCTATAATGGAAAGCAAATAACATGTCGTTCTGTGTTTACATTCTTCATAGCCATTACCATAATTGAGGGTGTTGAAATGATAGAAAATATCAGTGTGTTGAAGAATGGCAGAAAAGGATGTAAACCAAGCTTGTAGATGCCCCAATATTTTCTGGTTCATGTACCTAAGAATAGGGAGATTTTTTCACTAGTTTGTTTTTATTTCCTCTTGTATATAGCATAGCATTTGTACGTGTATTGCAAAATAAAGAAAAGAAAACAAAACAAACAAAATAAACACTGGGTCAAGATAGATAATCAATTTTGCCAAATAAACGAGAAAAAAAATACAATAAAAAGTGTCAGATGAATACCAGAATTGACCAGTGACTTAAACAGTACCAATGACAGAGTTAGGATTATGTTCTCTGTGTAGTAACATGATCAAGAGATTGGTGTTAGAGAACAGCAATGGCTTATGCTATAGGATCAAAAATTGACAAATGGGATCTTATAAAATTGCAAAGCTTCTGTAAAGGCAAAAGGCACTGTCAATAAGTCAAAAAGTCCACCAACAGATTGGAAAAGGATCTTTACCAATCCTAAATCTGATACTGGTCTAATATCCAATATCTACAAAGAGCTCAAGAAGCTGGACTCTAGAAAAATGAATAACCCCATTAAAAAATGGGTTACAGAGCTAAACAAAAAATTCTCAACTGAGGAGTAATGAATGATTGAGAAGCACCTGAAAAAATGTTCAACATCCTTAATCATCAGGGAAATGCAAATCAAAACAACACTGAGATTCCACCTCACAACAGTCAGAATGGCTAGGATCAAAAATTGAGGTTACAGCAGATGCTGGAAAGAATGTGGAGAAAGAGGAACACTCCTCCATTGCTGGTGGGATTGCAAGCTTGTACAACCACTCTGGAAGTCAGTCTGGCAGTTTCTCAGAAAATTGGACATAGTACTACTGGAGGAGCCAGCAATACCTCTTTTGGGCATATACGCAGAAGATGTTCCAACTGGTAATAAGAGCACATGCTCCGCTATGTTCATAGCAGCCTTATTTATAATAGCCAGAAGTTGGAAAGAACCCAGATGTCCCTCAACAGAGGAATGGATACAGAAAATGTGGTACATTTACACAATGGAGTACTACTCAGCTATTAAAAACAATGAATTTATGAAATTCTTGAGCAAATGGATGTATCTGGCAGGTATCATCCTTAGTGAGGTAACCCAATCACAAAAGAAGTCATTAGATATGTACAGACGGATAAGTGGATATTAGCCCAGAAACTTAGAATACCCAAGATACAATTTGCAAAACACAAAAAAAAAAATCAAGAAGGAAGACCAGTGTGTAGATACTTCATTCCTCCTTAGAATAGGGAACAAAATACCTGTGAATGGAGTCACAGAGACAAAGTTTAGAGTTAAGATGAAAGGATGGACTCTCCAGAGACTACCTCACTAGGGGATCCATCCCATAATCAGTCATCAAACTCAGACACTATTTCTTAGGACAGTAAGAGTTTGCTGAAGGGACCCTGATATAGCTGTCTCGTATGAGGCTCTGCCAGTGCCTGACAAATACAGGAGTGAATGCTCACTGTCCTCTACAGGATGGAAAACAGGGCTCCCAATGGAGAAGCTAGAGAAAGTACCCAAGGAGCTGAAGGTGTCTGCAACTCTATAGGTAGAACAACAATCTATAGGTAGAGCAACAATATAAACTAATCAGAATCCCCAGATCTCAGGTCTCTAGCTGCTTATATAGTAGAAGATGGCCTAGTTGGCCATCACTGGGAAGAGAGGTCCCTTGGTATTGTAAACTTTATATGCCCCAATGCAGGGGATTGCCAGGGCCAAGAAGTGGGAGTGGGTGGGTAGGAGAGCAGGGCAGGGGGAGGGTAGATGGAACTTTCGGGATAGCATTTGAAATGTAAATTAAGAAAATATCTAATAAAAAATAAAAATAAAACAAACAAACAAACAAAAAAGAGATTGGTGTTAGAACTCTGCATAAAGCAGACAAAGAGTGATCATTTTTAGATGTTACTTCATTATATTATTGTGCTAGAAAATGACTACATTAAATACTCCTTCCAGAATGATACTACTCTGCATTTCAAATAGAAAACCAATACACTCTGAATTCCACTGTGATTAAGCACCCAGTTTATATTAGACATAAATCTTACATATGCCTAAGTGATATGATAGTTTCTAATTAGGTCATTCTTGGCACCAATTCCATTCTGTAACCAAACTAACCTGTTTCATTTTGCTTTTGTTCTGTTTTTTTTTTTTTTTTCAATTTAAAATGCAAAGCAGTGCTAGTAGAACTTTCTAGATCTTTTTATTTTAATGATCAAGGTCAGACATTTCTATGCAGGCTACAAGAAATCTGACTTTGCTTTGATGTGGAGTATCACAACTAGCTTCTTCTCTAAGATTTTTCTTACAACAGGACACTTTTACAAGTGACTTGGTCTTTCTTTCATATAAAGAGCTTTTGGCACACTCGGCTTTCTGCCACTTCTGAAAAGTTGACAACCTAGCCTTGTACATTTTTTCCAATTTTTTATTAAATATTTTTTATTTACATTTCAAATGCTATCACCAAAAGTCCCCTATTACCTCCCCCAGCCCTGCTCCCCTAACTATGCACTCCTATTTCTTGGCCCTGTCATTCCCTTGTACTGGGGCATATAATGTTTGCAAGACCAAGGGGCCTCTCTTCCCAATGATGGCCAACTAGGCCATCTTATGGTACATATGCAGCTAGAGACATGAGTTCTGGGGGTACTGGTTAGTTCATATTGTTGTTCCACCTATTGGGTTGCAGACCCCTTCAGCTCCTTGGATAATTTCTCTAGCTCCTCCATTGGGGGCCCTGTGTTCCATCCAATAGATTAGTGTGAGCATCTACTTCTGTATTTGCCAGGCACTGGCATAGCCTCCAGGAGACAGCTATGTCAGGGTCCTTTCAGAAAAATATTGCTGGCATGTGCAATAGTGTCTAGGTTTGGTGGCTGATTATGGGATGGATCCCTGGGTGGGATAGTCTCTGGATGGTCCATCCATTTGACTTAGCTCCATCCATTTGACTTAGCTCCAAACTTTGTAACTCCTTCCATGGTTATTTTGTTCCCTATTCTAAGGAAGAATTTTGAGATCTACATCGTTATACAATGAGGTCAATAAAAATTGTACAGAACCAAACAAAACTAGAATATATTAGAATTGGATATTCACCTATCTTCTCCTCTCCTCCATGAAAACAACTAGTAACATTTGTAATGACTTGTTCAATTTTGCCAATTCACTTTTAGTTTCATCATGATAGGGCAACTTTAATTTTTACAACTATTTTTAACAAATTAGAAAATAGTTTTTGGTTAGAGGTTTTAAGGAAGTCATACCTTTAACACAATAAATAATTACCTTGATAATTTTTGATATAGTCACACATGGTCACTAAAATACCATGTGTGAAGTATATATTTCTATCATAGCTTATATATCTATTTGATTTCACTTGAGAAATGCATAGTTTAATTCTCAGGAAACAATAATACTATTTTCTCAGTCCCATGCAAATGAAACTTACTTTTTCATCACAGTTGAACCCATTCCTTTATTATTGTAGATAATGTTTATTGACTGACAAACCACAAATGATGAAGGCTTATGCATAGACTACTTAATATTGAACTTTTTTATGCATAGTTTACTATGAAGTGGAAGAAATAAACTAGTGCAAAGCAAGTGTTACTTATTATAAATTCTCTTTTAAAAGCAACCATAAGAGGTATTTAGCTGCTGATCGGTTGTTTTAAAATTACATAGACACAGTCTTAGAATTCATGTTTTGTTCATATTTCATAAGCAGGATGAGTATATAATCATAAAGAATTGACAAAAGACATCTAAGATAATGGACTCTGCTCTTTACTTGCCTCACACCTTACATTAATATTACATCACACATAACACTGTCTTCATTTTTTTATATTCTTTCTATTCTCTGATTATTTGGAATATTAATCTCTACTTCATTAACTACCCAATCTTGTTTACATTAATTTATTTCTGATACTGGAAATCATGAGTTAACTGTGCATTATACACACACACACACACACACACACACACACACACACACACACACAAGCATACACAAACACTAAACATATGAGTACATATTGTTGGGATCTGGGATGTGCCACATAAACTATACATATACCAATCCCAGTTAAGCAAGGATAGTTGATTGAATGCATATTTTAGTACTGGACATCCACGACCACAAGAAGGAAAAACCTAATTGTAGCAGTAAGTCTGTCTTCAAGGCAAGCTTTTTATAGGAAAAACTAGGTTCAAAATTCCCAAAGGCAAGCATTGAAGTGGTATAATATTTTTGGCTAATTATATAAAACATTATCAGCTAACCTTTAAGATTAATGGACTTGAGTGATGTAAGAAGGGTGGTGGACAGTTGGTAAAGAAGGGAATTTCAGAACATTGAGATAACTGTTCCCAGTGATTTGACATTAGTAGCATTTTTAGTGTCAACTACGAATAACTACTTCTGGGAAGTAGAATATGAGAACCTGAACTTAATTTTACCTTATAAGCAAAGTGGAGATTGAATATAAAATGGCTACAGTTATGTTAAAATAATCAGTCCTCAAAATGTATTTTGCATTATATACTTAACTCACAGTATTTTCTCTGATTTACATTGCATACAATGTCATTTCTTGCTAAGTACAGATTAATTTTTGCAATTACTATGAAAGTAACTAACATAGTCTTAAATTTTCATATTATTTTAAATGGAAATTTCATATGATTGCCTATGGTTGGACATTTTAGAGGAATTTTAATCAAGCAACCTGGCTACTCTGCCAATGGATCATATCCAAAGGCCTTCTAGGTCTCTGTGGTCTTGTTGGAAGACAGACACAACCTTAACCCCTCTAGTTGGAATACAGACACTCCCTAAGTACTCACCTTTAATCCCTAACAAGGAAGCTAAGGTTTATTTGTAGAAAGAAGCAGCCATGTTTGAATGTAACAACTAATTGAGGGGCAGACAAAGTGATGAATCAGAAAAAGATTTGACAGAATGCTTTGGAGATAGGATATGCCCAACTCATAGAACAGCACAAAACAGAAAAGCTACTTAAAAGCAGCACAGAGTAAGTCAGGGGTTCCAGGGAGTTCAGTTCAGCTTGGTGCAGTTCAGTTGAATGTAACTGAGTTCAGTTGCCTTTGTGAAGTTCCATTCAGTTCCTGCAGTCAGTGCTGTTTTGTTCATGGAATTCAGAAGCAGTTTTTTTTTTTTTTTCCAAGCAGAGCAATTCATTGAAAAGTCGAGAGAACCCAGTTTGAGTTAGTCTGCTTTGAGACCAGTTTTGAGACAAAACATTTGAGTTGAACCAGCCAGCCAGAGTTCAGCAAGAATTATAAAAGGTGAGCTTATTCAGCACTAAGAATCTGAGACAACTATTTCAACTGCTGAATAAAGATTATCCAATATACCTTTATCAAAGTAATTTAAAAACATTGATTTACTTACTGAATGGGAATGTTTCATATAGTGAGCTTCTGTGACTGTAACTCAATCTAACATTCACTTGCCCATTTTCCTAAAGCCAATCTCTCTCTTCTCTCTCTCTCTCTCTCTCTCTCTCTCTCTCTCTCACTCTTTCTCTCTCTCTCTCTCTCTCTCTCTCTATATATATATATATATATATATATATATATATATATATATCCAAGAATAGCCATCACAGTCACTCCCAATGTCACCACCTCGGAACCAAATCTGTACACATGTTCTCTCATAACAAACTCAAAGTATACCATAGCTATATTATATAAACTACAAATTTATATCAATGCCTATATACTATACCTTATCCTTTTCTGATGATTTGCATTGATGATCTTCTAGCATATTAGTCAAATGAAATATAAAGTCAATGAAATATAAATTCATCAAATTAAATGAAGCCTGAAAGAAAAAGCTGATGCAGCGACCATGGAGGAGGGCTGAATACTGGCTTCTTTTGCATGGCTTGCTCATCCTGCTTTCTTATAGAACCCAGGA